>CALNXI010003265.1:5130-7630 GCA_942486025.1 Porites evermanni | reverse complement strand
ACATGACTTAAGGATCTACAAATATCTACCAAAAATGGCTGCAATCCACTACATATACAAGATTTATATTTGCATTAATTTGCATGTTTTCCCCCAAATAGAGATTCAACAACAGAAAATAAAGGGGGATAAATAAACAAACAGGCAGTTTAAAAATATTATTATTAACACGAAACTACACTTAAAGTAGGATTTAGTTGCAAAAAAAAGTAAACAAATGTAGCATTGGTGTGAATCAAGTTAACTATTCAACAGGCACCTGCTAAGACAGACCGGCCACCACAGATAGAATACATGAACCACTACAAGATGATTCTTATACTAAGTAAACAGCCATGACAAAGAGTTTAGGAAAAACGTATCCATAATTTATATACTTCACAGAAAAAGCAACCTACCTTCTCGTGCTATGTCCATTATTTAGAAAGACAGCAGGAAGATAAAAAAAACAACAATATCAAAACTTGCTAGTGTTATCTGAGGTCAAAATGTTTTTTTTTTCCATTTATATAGTCACCAGTTTTGAGATTTACAGTGATATCATAAAAATGGCAGTGGCCTCAGAAGTGCAAAAATCATCTTATAATACAGGAACCAAACAGCCAAAGCATTTTGTTCAGGTTTACAATGTTGGGTTGTTGATGACTTCTCAAAAACCACTTCTTTGTTAGCCACATCTGCGATAAACCATTTCAGATGTTTGTGTACCCGACCTGCTGGTAAGGAAACCACATCTCTGCCACAAACCAGCCTGGACTTTGCCAACTGAATTAATGGCTGTCCTCAATTTACTCTGCTAAGACCTATGCAAATTACCTGAGACATGTGTATTGTAAACAAGTATTATAATATTAGACCTGCCTTGAATTTTATGTCATTTGGTATCCTGGTTACTCCCTTAATACTCCAAGAATTTTAGTACAGACCTCTTGAATCTAGAATAGATTTCACTTCAAGCAGGGAGACAGGTCTCCTTCATAATATTTCTGGTACCAGCAAGGAATACATCACACAAAAAAACACATTTTAGTGGTGTCCTTCTCTATGATTGGATGACCAAAAGCCAAGAACTGAATTTGGTTGCTAAGAAACAGCTTCTACCATCAACATTTCAGATTTTCTGAGGTGATGAGTTAGGCATCTACACAGAAGCTTGAGGATTGAAAGCATAATTATTTTTTTTCATCTGAAAAAAGATCTTCACAATACTGGTATTCTAAATAATTTATTTAAGACCAAAATAAAAATCTCTCTGAAACAGGGCTACATATGAGACCTATGAAGAAAAGTTAGAAAATGATTGAAAAGTATTGTAAACCTTTAAAAAGTGGTGATCTAAGTTTTTGAGACCATACTTAAAATAATTCAACAGTTTTTTCTCTCAAAATTATCTCAAATGAATTTAATGGTCTTAAAAAATCTTTCCGGATCAAAATCATGATGTTTTCCCCTGCGTTTTGCCTCTGGAACTGTTTATAGGTTGCTTTTGTATGTTTTTAAAGTTGAGATGCATGCAAAAAGCAAGAGGTTTCAAATTACACGTGACATATGCAAATTTTACTTGCATCTACATAGATCAACAATGTTTTCTATCTTTGTATGGACAATACAGTCGGAGATTTCTTATATTATTTATTCATTATTCTATGCTTTTCTATTTTTTGTTGTACGTTTTGTGGTAATTTTTGAAAGGCTCACAAAAACATTACAGTTTTTGAGAAAGATTCACAGCAACTATTTCAGATCATACTGCAGTACTTCAATCTCTTCAGGCCGTCACACGCGATGAATGTAAACACATACCTTCGTACGTTATGCAACAAAAATAAAAACATTTTTTATAGTTCAAAAGATAGACTTCATACAAAAATACAGAGTCAATTTTCCAAAATTCAAGATAAAAAACCTTTTGTTGTTCCTTTTTTATCGCCTAAAAACTTTGACTTAACTTCGCTTAAACTGCAAAGTGAACACTGTCAGTCAGTGCGAGCCACTGTATGTGTGAATGGTTTTGTAATTTTTCCCGAGAAATAAATAGCTTTCTTGAAATCCTTTCGAGTGATGAATATTCAAAAATGCTGGTTTCACGAAACTCGAAACTTGAAACTCAATACTCAAATTTTGATTCATGCAAATGATTGAAGACATCTGCATAGAGTTCCTTACAGCAAAGGAGATAGAGACGCTGTTGATAACGTCATCCTGGTAAACTATTAAATTAAAATTAATTAAGTTTAGGTACCCTGGCTCCAGAGGTCCATTCTCCAAATACAATTAGGTACAAAAACCTCTAGCACCTTAAGCGAGGTTGACAAAAAGACGTTTACAAATGGAAAAAAAGGAGATTGGCCTTTGCTTTTCACATGAACCTTAACTATGCTACTATCGGGGGCACCCAACAACGGTTTCCAGCCTTAATAAATTGAAAACACTCTATAGGCTATCCAGAGGTAATGCACCTATCAATGTAAATCCTGTGGGGGGGGGGGGGGGGGGGGGG
>CALNXI010003264.1:12500-22860 GCA_942486025.1 Porites evermanni | reverse complement strand
TGTTCATCCCTTAGTCTTAGTACCACAGATCTGTCATGATATTCCAGAATTACTAGAAAAACGACAAGCTAAATACAAAGAATTCTATGACCGCCAAGGCTCCAAACAATTGCCTCAACTCAAGGAAGGGGATAGTGTAAGGTTCAAGAAACCAGGTGACAAGCATTTGTCACAGGGTGTAGTTACAGGAAAACATGAGACACCAAGATCGTTTATAATTACGGATGAAACATTGTATTCTATCGATCTCCATGGACACGCTGTGGCATTCCATGGAACTGCATCGGTACTTCAGGAAACCCCATGGCATTCCATGGAACTCCACGATATTCCATGGAATTTCATGGCATTTCATGGAACTTCATCACTACTTCATGGAACTCCGTGGAACTCCATGGCATTCCATGGAACTCCATGGATACTGCATGGAACTCCATGGCATTCCATGGAACTCCATGGATACTCCATGGATACTCCATGGGAGTTTCGTGGAATTCCATGGATTTCCATTGATTTCCATGGAATTCCATGGATTTCCATAGATTTCCATGGATTTCCATGGAATTCCAATGAGGTATTTCACACGGGTGACATGAGAGCACATCAGCATTTTCTCTTAATTCTCGTTATTACAGCAACTGTTGCAGTACCAAGGGACATCTTCTTCTGGTTCCTCAGTCAGTTGTGCACAATCCCTACAACATAATGTCTCTATGTTAAATTTAAAAGTTGCAATATTATTAAAGTTATGCATTATTTGCTGTATGCTCTACATTAACAAGATATATTTTATTATAACAAATTTCATAGTTAGTAGAACCATAAGCATAACAGAAACCAATGAAATTTAATAAATTTAAAACTTGAATACAGAAATTCATCCATACCATCCAAACCACTTCAGGCAGCTATCACATTCAATCATGTTGATGTCGTCCCTCGCCTTTTTGCAGGCATGGCATAACCAATCATCAAGAGAAGTGGGCAATTCACTATTATGATTATCAGCAGGAAAAACTTAAAATGAGGAACATAATGACAAAATGAGACATGCAAGTCATGTACAGATGTAGATAATGGGCAAAAATAATATTGATTTAATATTAAAATAAGAAACATAGTACACAACTGATAACTGTTCAATGGTTTTCTTATTCCCACCGTTTTTTGGTCTAACCTCAAGACTTCATTATTATAATTATTGCAAACAGGGCAGGGTCTTCAGCAGTAAGAACATGGAGAAGAGATCAAATTTCGTTCTGCTAAACACTGAACCAAATGTAAGGCCTCTTAAAAATTTTACACGTACGAAACTTTACTATTGGCTATAAACAACTTTACTGACCTCAGCTCCTGAACAGGTCTTCTTTCTCTTCCCGTGTTAGCTTTGAGTACCTAATATTGTCCTGCCTTTTCCTCTTTCTCTTGGTGGAGAAGAACTGCCTCTGTCTGTCCATGTTCTTGTTGGCTGGACCATTTTGTTTGAGGATTAGATTTGCTGGGGTGGATTTCTGCATAGATTCAAAAAGGAAATTCTTTGCAGATAGTCCTTTGTCCAGTTCAAGGAGAGCCTCCCTATTAGTGCAATGTTCAACTTCATTCAACAGTTGTAAAAGTTTTCCTTTTACCTTCACTTGCAAAGCAGCAACATCACATTGTGCTGTACTGCAGCGCTTAATCTCTGATACCAACTCTTTGACTTCACTTGCATAGTCAGATTCACGCAAATCATGACCTTGATTTTATGATGTGTATAAAGCAGAAGGTCCATAATTAATGTTGCCAGTAGTTTCTGCTAAATTCATGGATACCTTGTGTATGTGTTTGCATATGGTTCCATGCATAAGACTGTCTATGCAAGTGCAGGAAAAGGTGTGCAGGCATGTTTCTCTGCAGGAATGACACTTTAAACTGCAGTGACTTTCTGGAAAATGTTCATTAATTTTCTGCACTTGGTAAACATGGTTTCCATCTTCAGATGCCACTTCCCACCCATGTCCGTCTTTAACTGGCAACACAATGGTCTTCATCGCCCTGGCAGTGGCATGACGGTTCTGAATTTCACGAATACGCACAGTAAGCTTACCCTTGGTTAGTTTGATCGTTCGTTCATATCTTTTGTCCCTTATGAATTTAACGAGGTTTAGAAGGCAAATGTCAACTCTTTTGTTGAATTTTCCTTTTAGGTAGTTGTGCTTGAAGGTGCGATGGAAGGCTTCCACATACATGTTTGTATTTATGCCTAAGGCCAATCTGTGGCAGAAAGCCCATTCCTGCACCTTTGGTACCCATTCAGACGCAAAATATTGGAGGAAAGCTGCTGTTTGGTCACAGGATTGCAGCTGGTTCAGAACCTTGGCTAGTAGGTCGCTGAAGGTGGTCTCACTCGTCTCCTCCAAGACTGTGCGCAACATCTTATAAACCTCAGCTTGGGCTGTGACATCTTTGACTTTCTCCCTTATATTCTCTCGCCACGCCTTATCCACATGCCATGTGCATAGCAGCTCCCTTGGATGGTGCTGCATGACTCCCACCCAAGCATTGTAATATTGGTTGGCAAGATCACTCATGAGCCACTTTGCTGTAATTGGGCCACTGTTTTGTTTGATGGCATTAAAGAAGACTGTCATAAATTTGGTGTCTTCATGGTTTGATAGGCACCATACTACAGGGAAGCCGGATCCAAACTCATCAACAACCATTAAAGTTGTAAGATAAAAGTCGTAGCCTGTAGTACCATGGGTGGAGTCAATACAGACCCCTTTACTGCCAAATTTCTGGAGCATGGTTTTCTGTATTGGGCTTTGCACCACAATCATGAAGTCTTCTTCTTGTAATGGGTAATCATCAATTTGTTCTCCTTGCATCTTGTGAAAGAGGACAGGGTTTGTTTCGGGATTGCTTCTCCATTCTTCTATCCATGCAAGGACACTTTGCTGATCATTTGCATGGCGCTGCACGTTCTTCAAACCATAAGCTTGTTGTATGTTGTGGATATCCTTTTTCGCAAGGATATGATGCCTTTGAAGACTTTCAGGCATGGATTGGCGAATGTCATCTAAAATCTTATCGGCTGAAACACCTTGCTGAATTTTACTGGCAATCTCCTGGCGCCCATGTTTGGATAACCAGATATGTTGAAGTTCAATTGCATGGCCATGATGAGTGTGACATGCCTGTACATTAACTCGCCCTTCGGTCGTTGTGACCACCTTCAATCCAGCTGTACAGTTCATGTTCAGTTTGCAAGTACCTTCATAAAAAAGTAGAAAGAAATAATTAACATATTTAAACCAATCAATAAATGAAATACTGTACATGCTATTTAACCTCTTAATGAAAAAAAAAATGAGTACAAAAAAATGTCTATTATATTTGTATCCATTTAGTTGTCTGCAGGTCACTGGGTAGGCTAATGCCTTTTAAAAAAGAAGTATTTCTTCTTGTGAAAGGGATTATCTGGTCCTGTTCATCGTTCCATAGAGATATTTTAATTTGTTCTTGCATTTAATTATTGCTATTTGGGTTTAAAATAAGCTGATATCACTTTGAACTGAAGCTAGTTTTAGATTTGTGTCTCTTCTGTTGTACTTTTTTACTCTCATTACCGTGTATATTTATAACAAAAATACCTTGGCTCTTTGTGAGACGCATCCCTTTCCCAGTAGGCCTGTACATGCCACATCGGTTGCAACTGAAGTACTGGACATGATCTCCTTCCTTCTCACTGACCTTAACTCCTGTTGTCTTCACATAACTGGAGCTTTGCAAGTCTTCAATAGTGGCTTTCCATACTTCAAATTCTGAGAAGAAAGATCACAGATTTTATGAACGTGGTAAGTTGACGTTCTAAAATTAAAAGGTCCTTTTTAGTATAGATGATTGCTTGAACTGACAGAGGTTTGTTTAGCATTATTTACCTCAATTGATTTGCCTGGCAATATCGTTACATTAGTTTAGAATTAGTTATTTGTCTCAAGTGCAGTTGTGATGTGATTTGCCATTTTAGATTTAATCGGACAATGGGGAAGATTAGCAACACTTACTTCCTTAAAAATAAAAACAATAATATTATCATATTTCATATTTTAATATTATGAATGATTATCCCACCTGCTTTGTTTTCAAAAGTAACTGTTTCGTAGCTGAATATGACACTGTGTTGTCGGGATAGGTGTTTTCTAAGGTCACAAATCCGCCTGCAGGAAATCCACAGTGGTGGCAGATGCACGCCCCTGTCATGTTAAATTCATTATCATCAGATTGGCTGGGATGTTTCCTCTCTAAGTGCCTCTTGAGGGTGAAAGAGCGTGCGAAATGTTCCCCACAGTGAGGGCATGTTAACTGGGCTGCTGAAGGTCCATCATGATCACTCTTCACCTCAGATTGACATTTCCTTGCACGATGGTGTTTGATTGGCAATGATGATGATGTTGACAACGATGGTGCTGAAGGTGATGATGATAACGGTAGTGGTGCCGCTGATGATGATGAGGATAGCGATGATGATGATGATGAGGATAGTGATGATGATGATGATGATGATGATGACGATGATGATGCTGATGGTAGTGTTGGTGATGATGATGATGATGGTGATGGAAATGATAGTGGTGGTTGTGGTGATGGTGACGATGATGCTGATGGTAGTGTTGCTGCTGCTGCTGATGATGATGATAATGATGATGATGGTGAAGATGATGATGATGACAATGATGATGGTGGTGGTGGTGGTGCTGATGATGATGAGGATGATGATGAGGACGATGACAATGCCGATGGTGATGTTGCTGATGATGATGATGGAAATGATGGTGGTGGTTGTGGTGTTGGTGGTGATGATTTGGTTTTATTTCCCTGCTCGGCTGTAATTGGGGGCTGTTCTGTTTTGTTGTCACTGGCAGGAGTGCCAGCTGGCACAATGTATTCTACTCCAATTCTATTTTCAGCAATCCAAGCACCGACAACCCTTCTGAGATATTTTGAAAACCTTGTTGGATTCTTCAGGTAGGCTTTTCCCGATTGCGCTGAGCACCTTTTGAGCACTTTTTTGAGTTTGGAGCACTATTTTGCATTTTGAGCACCCTTAAGCACTTTTTCGCACTTTGGGCAACATTTGAGCAATATTTCACATTTCGAGCAAATTTCGAGCAACATATGTCTTCTAAAACATTTTAAAGCAAAAGCTGTGTGTCGCTCGCAACGAGAATCGTGTTCCAGGTCATAAATTTGAATAACTAATGATGTTGTCAAGAATAAAAGACCGTTGTCATGGAAAGGCAAGTGGACTTATCCTCATTGAGCGTGAGAAAAGAAGTTTCTGATTGGCTGATGTATCACGCGTGTGTCATCTCAAATTTCTAAATCATCTGATGCTAGAACTGCTGAATTTATTTACAATTCGTAACCGGCTTTAGTTTTTTAAAAATATTATTGTTCTATATTCTATCAACCTTGCCTAACAACCTGTCGAATAACGCTACGCAAAATAGATTGTTAATTACTTCAGTAAAAATTGACATATTTACGAAAAGCTTAGAGGTAACTGTTCACAACTTTTAGCACTTTTTGAGCGCTATTTTGAGATTTTGAGCACTTTTTGAGCACTTTTTAGCCATTTTTGCCAGCACTTTTTTAGGATTTTTCGAGCGCAATCGGGAAAGGCCTATCTGCAGGTGACTTTCCTGGCATTTAATAGCAGTCCTAAGCGCTTAGCACTGAAAAGTATAAGCTCTATATAAATATTTTATTATTTTATTATTATTATTAGTCCTTACAAGACATAAAAAAGTATTAATTTTTAAGCGTGTTACATCAAGAAAAGGTAGATTGATATGATTAATACTTTCTAATTTAATGTAGATTTATGTGATGAAGAATATATTGACAGGTGAAAGTCACTTAAATGTAAATTAGGCTAGAACAAGACCCTGCAAAAGCTATGTGCAGCTTTCAATAAAAAATATATTATTTGAGGAGGCTTGTTAGACTTACTCAAATTTTTGTCAAATTATTTAAATTTATAACATTGTATAAAAGATCTCGATCTGGGGAATTTTGATATCATTTTGATTTATGGCCCAGGGTATGACATTTATAAAGAGCTAAACTTTGCTGTAAATGAATAGGCAGATGAGCTAGGTATCAAATTGACTGGTCCATTGAACTACTTGAAGAAAATAAAGCCTAATTTCATCTTTTCAAAGGGTAATACATCTTACATGGAAGATATTCCTAGCCCCTTTTACTTAATTTTTACCTTGAAATCATTTGAAGGAAAATATCTGGCTTGTGTATCGCAACAGCAGCACCACCATCGAAATCACACCACAAACACTTGCACATGTTTGGAGGGGGTAAGGAGTACACGAATTTCCACAAACATGGCGGCCTTTCATGGTGTACTTAGGGTTGTGGCAAATCACCAAATTGTAACTTGCCACATCAGCCTTGAAGACTGTTGTTGTGAAACGATTGACTTTCTCCAACAACCCCTCTGGGAGATGCCAACCAAGAGTGTTGCCATAGACTATCATCTTGTTCTCTTCACTGACATGACATATTGTCCAGTGGGCCCCCCTTATAACATCTGCCCCAAGGACTGTCTTGCCACCACTTTTTGAAACATTCACAAAAAAGAAAAAGCCCTTCAGGTGTTTTGATTGCAACTTTCTTGTTGCTAAACGTTCCACGTCATTCACTGAATTTATGACACAGCAATAGAAATCTGACTGTTCTTTGTTTAATGTTTTAGCCATCCACATAAGAAGGTCACTTAAAACCCATCGTGTGACACAGAGAGAAGCCACTTCATTTGGTGTCATGTCATAGTTTGGAATAACATCATCAAAAGGATTCAAGTATAGAATTTCCTGAAATTTCTTTATGGAACTTTCTGGAGGATACATTTGGACAGTCAGTGGTTTAATGTATGGTTCTGAAAACCAGTTTAATTCTGCTTGGACGGCCCTTTGTAGATCCCTTGCATAATGTACTTTTAACATATCTTTAATATCAGATATGCTGAAACATTGGGAGCCATGCTGCAGATAATAGTAACCCTTCTCTTCTTTCTGCCAGAAGCTTAGCTGCTTATCCCATGTTGTGAACAGACTAAACGGTGGTATTGTTTTCAATGAAAAGGGGTTTGTTGTAATTCTTGGAGAATCTGACACAACAACATCACCATCAGCATTTCGAGGGGATTTTGTGGGGGGTAACTTGAATTCAAAGGCCTCTCTCCTGGTATGGCTGGTAAGGGCAGAAGAGGTTACTTGCTTACTGAAATTTTGCCAGTCACCAGCCTGCACGGATTAGAGTTCAGATTCATTCAGATGAGTGTTTAGTCATTGACTGCCCTCAACTCCCTCCACCCCGCCCCCCACAAAAAAATGAATAACAAATATAAATCAATGTAGAAATGTTATCCACAGGTACACAAAGTGTAAATACAAAGAGCAATTTCCTATCAAGCGAAAATCAAAACGCGAGAAAATCAATTAAAGTTTCCCGTGGCTATTTCATTTATGCCAAGTTGCGCATTCGACCAATGAGCGTCCGGTGTATTCTCGTTCCCAGAGCCCGTCTTTCTTGGTTACGTGCTCTTTTGTTACAACTTAGAGTGACTCTGGGGACGAGAACACGTCCGGTGCAATTCCTGCATTTAGTATGAACAGCGGTATCTGCAGGAATCGCACCGAGGTTCAGTCGGGTGTACGTGGACATTGAAGCTCTGTTTATGGCTTTTCTTCAATATGTAAGTGGTAAAATCTAAGATCAATGTGGATGGAGACAAAAGGTTTCATCTCAGAATCACTCAGTGAAGTTATCCGATTTGCGACAGTTGAACTTCAACTTCGATAAGACATTGACTCTTAGGGAGTCAGCCGACTTCAAAAGAATACTGCACTGTTTGTCTTTGAGAAATATTTAATATTATATCGTATTTTCCTGTGGACGGTCTTTTTCGTGTAAAAACCATTACTCTTGAAACGGCTAAGGTAACGAATTGTCACGTCATCGCCACTGACATACTATTTTTATCTTCCAATCACAGGTCGGTGCAATTCCTGTATTTAGCTGCTAGTGTTCTTTCCGTCACGGCTATCTTGATTTTCAAATGTACCGAGGGGGCGGGCGTCGGGGATTATAGCTCTAGGGAGGGGGGGTCGAGAAAAATAGAGGGACCGTAATAACATCACTGCATCTCGCGTTCACGGACCGCGTTGTACCCGCAACGCAGGCGTTTGATTGGTCATTAGACAATAGATGTTAATTTGCGTTGGCAACGGGTTTAGTTTAAGTTGCCGACACTGACAAGTCGTTGCCAAGTCGACGTTTCCATAAAACGTACAGTCTCATACTATAAGGCACATCTTGCGCAAACACACGAAGGATTTTTGGTATTTGATTTGAAAAATGTTTTCTTGTGTATGTTTGCCGTTTTTTATTTCGAGGAATGGGCTAGAAACATTATAAAATCACTCTTTCGAAAGGAGATATTTGTAAACCCGCGTAATCGATGCTAAATGTGTCAGGCATGTTTTTCATCACCAGCGGAGTTTCTTAATTAATGAATGGTAAAAGGCAGGGAGTAATAAGCTAGGGCGTTGAAACGAGCGGGGTCGAGCGATCTAGCTGTGATGCAAGGGTCTGGGTACTGCCAAAGAGACAAAACAAGATGGCGGACATTATACTGGACCGTCAGAGAGGTTATCTAGCGAACGTTAGCCATTATCCCGTGGCATTCATTTACTGCGAGCAATAGGAATTTGCTGCGAGCAAAGGAAAAAATTATTTTTTTCTCACATTCGTTTTCTGCTTTGTTCAATTTTTCCCCGCGAACAAATATCTGTATTGAATTTAGTTCCACCTCCGTGACCAGTATTAAAATTTCGTGACTTGGTAAGAAAATGGCATCACAACTCAGATGATAGCACTGACATCATTTTTAGACTTATATTATTGGTTCTCTACTTCAGTTTAATGGAAAGTTGTGTAATTCATCATCTGCTATGGCATTTATTTTTTGCTGCCCAGTTTCAAGGCCAGATGATCTGTTTTCACTATTAAAGTTTGGATTTTTTGGTGTACATCAGTTTTCTTTTCTAAACACGGCTTATTGAGCTCCAATATTGAGCATTACAGTTGGACAGATTGTAAAAACTAAAGTCCGAGTAAATTTAAAATATAATAAAATCATCATTATTTTTTGTCTTGTACACTAATACTACTTTGTAATGAAGATAAGTATGTGAAAAAAATATAATTCACTGCCCTTGAAAAAACTAACAAAGAAATTGCAAGAACAGAAATAAGTAGCCCAGCAAATATTTTTGTTTGATAATAACAGCTTTTTGTAATGAAATGCCCACAGAAAACTACCCATGCAAGACATACTAAGGAACTTAAAAGAAACTAAACATTCACAAGTCTTACACTGAAACCAGACATTGCTTTATAAATATATCTTACAGATACAAAATAAATCATTTATATAACATACAAATTCAAAAGTATATTGCAAACAAGAGAATGATACAGAATAATGCACAAATGAAATACAACTGGCCGTGTAACAGCTATTAAACCATTGAAAAACAAACTTTTTAGTGTGACCAGCAACCCTAGCACACTTGTATACTTCATGTCCAGTATGATTCAATTTCATTCTTGGTTAAATTTATTAACTGCAGCCAGGCTTAATCAAACTTGATTCAAAAAATACTTTCCTGTTTCCTTGTCTACAATATATAATATTAAGATAAAAAGGATATAATGCTAGAAATATTATACAGTAGTACAAAAAGATAAGGCCTCTCCAGGAAATCGAGTTGGTCCCCACTATTCTTCAGTCATTTTCTTTCACTCTCTATTAGAGTAACACCTGTCCATTAATACAGACTTTTTGTGCCAGTCCCAATAGTTTCCATCTGAGAACTGACTGTAGTTTGTGCAACACCACACTCATAGTTAAGCCTCTGACGACAAAAATACAATGTTACACAGCAGTCTTAATTTATTCGAATTAATTATTTGAACTCGTTTGTCTTTCAGTGTGTGTTCTAGTAGTCTTTTCAGGCCGGGAACTCACTGTTGTCCTGCAAAAAATCATTATAATAACAAATAAACACATTGTATTATTTAATTTTACAGTGGAATCTTTGTGGGGATTTGAAATCAAATTTCTCCATAGGCTTGATTCCGTTTCTGCGCAATACAACCTTAGATTTATACCGCAGTGAAGCAGAATTTGCTGTTGTTTATGTAAAGACTGTCACACGAGATCATTCGAATGCAATTTCCTAGTAGAACTTTAAAAATAGTCAGAACCTTCTTGGATCGTCATTCTGTAACTAAA
>CALNXI010003264.1:0-7500 GCA_942486025.1 Porites evermanni | reverse complement strand
TTCCTGCAGGCTCGTTCCACTGGATAAAAACCCAGGAATTCGACCAATAGGAGTCGGAGGGGTTTTGAGACGAATAATTGGCAAGACCTATATCCACTTTCTTAGGGCCTGTTTACAAGAAGAGATTGTTACCCTTGTGCTAGGGTTACCCAGGCAAGCGGGTTAAAGTTAGCTCTTATTTACAAGCAAATTTCACAGGTAAGGTTACCCTATTACCCGGGTCAACTTTACCAGCTTTACGGACGTCACGTGTTTCGTCATGCGTGACATTCCTGGTGACATTCTTTGTAACGTCTAAGATTTGAAATAAAATTTGAAAGATTTCCATGGAAAACACGTTAAATTCACGAAAAAACCGGAAAATATTATCATCGCATACAGAAAATTTCTTATATTGTTCAAAATTTATCATTTAGCTGAGAAATTGGATAATCCCGTTCAAATTGTCAAGGTTACTGGTCATGCATGACGGAGGAAAGTTGTGCCGGGTAGGTGAGTTATCCATAGCGGAGCGTTTACAAGGCAGGTATAGGGTAACCCTAGCACTTAGGTAGGGTTACCCTAGCGCTAGGGTAACCCTACCTGCCTTGTAGTTCACGTCGTGTAAAAAAAGAGGAAATGTGCAAGTGCTAGTGTAACCCTCTTGCTAGTGCAACCCTAGCACAAGGGATACCCTCACTCCTTGTAAACAGCGCCTTAAAGGAGGAGGTCAAGCCGGGCATCCAGCCACCTACATGTTTGCTCTAGCCACAGTGCGGGTGGCGAGGCCGCCATACACGCCATGGCCCAGATCTTTTTTATGATGATGGTACAGACGGAATCCTGTTGGTTGATGGCAGCAACATCCAAATTACTTGCCCGGAAATGTCCGTATATATCATCAACACGTACAGAAGTCCCTCAAGATTGTTCACCTGTGGAGGAGAAGAGATCTTATCCCAGGAAGGGACAATACAGAGTGACCCTCTAGCCATGCCATGGTATATATGCGATCAACACATCCATCTTGATTCAGAACCTAAGAGCGCGTCTACCTGAAGTTAAGCAAGTATGGCTGGCTGATGACTCGGCAGGAGACGGCCCAATTGAACTGTTATACAACTGGTATAAGCTTTTTGTCATGAAGGAAAGAAATGTGGCTACCTAGTCAATGGCTCCAAACGTTGGCTGATAGTAAAGCCCGGGTAGTAAAGACACAAGATCTAGCAGAAGAATCCTACTTGGTGTTTGGAGAGGAGGTCAGAATAACAACAGAAGGTCAACGACATCTAGGAGCAGTCATTGGATCCCAGGAATACAAAGAGCAATAATGTAGTGGAAAAGTATAAGGATGGAAAACATCAAGCTGCTGGCTGAGATCGTAAAGAGTCAACCCCATGCTGCCTACGTCGCCTTCACAAAGGACAACAAATCAAAATTTGCATATTTTATACTTATAAAGACTATGTAGAACTAATTGATGAAGCGATCAACAATATTTTCCTTCCAGTTCTTTTTTGTCGAACGGAACCGCTCCCTGATGGGTTGCGAGAACTATTCACCCTTCCCCCAGCACAAGGGGGTCTGGGTATACCGGACCTGAAAGCTGAAGCCTCACAGCAATATGCTTCGTCAAAGTTAATAACAGCACCGCATGTAGCAGCTATACTTGCTAAGATCAACAATGCAGGGCAGAGACAATGGTGCAAGCTCGTGGTTCAACGCCGTAGCTCTTGAAGAGCAAGACGTGAATTAAGTGACTCGCTACGCTTGCATTACAATCTGCAACTAGTAGACTTGCCTAACCATTGCACGTGTGGAGATCGATTCATAGTCAGCCACGTCCCTGTCATGTAAGAAGGAGGGTTTGTTGCACAAAGACATGATGGCATCCAGAACCTTCTCACATGTCTCGGCTCAGCAAAGTCTGCACAAGGATGTCGACGTAGAGTCTCACCTCCCGTTGATCGACAAGAGGTATTCAACCTTAGATCCACCGTCACACTGAAGTCCGTCCTGAGGCTAGACTGGACAAAAAGGCAGGAAGTTTCTGGTAACAAGGAGAAACAGCATTCTTCGAATGTGTGTCTCACGCATGTAAACTCAACGTGTAACCAGAACAAATATACAGAATTGATCTTCGTGGAGCATAAGAAAGAGAAGAAAAGGAAGTACCAACAAAGAGTTATTGACGTGGAATTGGCATCTTTTACCCCTCTGGTTTTTAGCACGAACGGAGGAATGGGCAAAATGGGGGGCGTAAGGGGGTGTACGAATACCGTAAAACCGCGCAGAAATACGTATAACTACCCCTCGTAATAACATAAGAAAACCGCAAACCGCATTGAAATTACCCGAAAATTTCTTCATTCAGCAAACCGCTTGGTTTTGTAAAACCGCAATACCGCAACTTAAAATAAAAGTTCCCGCAAAACCGCACCAGAAATGAAGAAAAACCGCATCACCACAAACCCTTACGCCTCCGGGAAAGAATTCAGACTTTTTCTGAGCAATCTAGCGGACAAACTTTTCCCAAAAAAACGGCGAGTCGTATGCCAGTGTCATATCTTGGCTCAAAAACACGCATATCTTTTGAAATTTTAAGATCCGTCCACACATGTGTACGAGGGTGTAGAACCCTTTTCACAAGAAGTCTGACTTTGTAAATGATTTTAGTGTTAATGCCTGGAATGCAGACATTTTTTTATTAGTTTTAGTATGTTTTTTAGACTAGTTTTAGTAGACAGTATTTTTATTAGCTGGCTACAGGTTTTCTGGTAGACCGTGGATATTATTTAGGATATCTCTTTTAATGTTATATATCAGTTTTTATCATTATAATGACAATAATCGACCATAAATGTGGTGGCTTTCAAACACGGAATATTTAGTAAAAACGATCAAGTGTTTCAGAGAGGGGAGTTGGGGGGGGGGGGGTCTGTATACACGTAGGTGTTTCTCGGTTTTGGCCTTGGGGGGCCGAAAAAAAAGGGAACACCTATTTTTTGTTTACGTTTTANTACATAGTCGTACATAGCCCTACATAGCCATACACAGCCATACATAGTCGTACATAGGCCTACATAACCCTACATAGCCACACATAGCCTTACAAAGCCATACATAGCCCTACATAACCCTACACAGTCCTACATAACCCTGCATAACCCTACATAACCCTACATAGCCATACATAGCCCTACATAGCCCTACATAAACCTACATAGCCATACATAGCCATACAAAGCCATACATAGCCGTACACAGCTATAGCCATACATAGCCCTGCATGGCCCTACATAGCTGTTGCAGGAAGGCCACATGGACGATATGACAGCCAAATGGCTATCCTTCACGCCTAATCCTCAGCGTATCCCTATTTTCTACACACTTACAAAGACTCATAAACCTATGATATCAGGGTGCTATTGCTCCACGGAGCGAATATCTGCATTTGTAGATCGACTCATTCAGCCAATAGCACATAAACAAGACTCGTATCTAAAAGATACGACAGACTTCCTGAATTTTATTGAGAGTACAAAATTGCCTAAAAACACCGTCCTAGTCTCTATGAACGTTACTAGTCTCTACACCAACACACCACACGAAGAGGGCGTAACCACCGTATGTCACGGATACGAAGATTTTTATGGGGACAATGCCCCTATACCCACCAAGTACCTTGGAGAATTGCTCTACCTTATATTAACAGAAACCTCTTTCCAATTCTGCGGTAGTAACTACCTACAAACCCATGAAACAGCCAAGGGAACAAAGATAGCCGTTGCTTTTGCAAACATCTTTATGGCCAGAATAGAAAAACAAATATTGAGTCAGAGTTGCATCAAACCGCTTTTAGATAGATAAAAGATAAATCGTTTATTGTATAAATACTTGGCAGTCGTAAAACTGAATTGCGTATTTTACAAATAACATTAGTTAAAATATAAAACTAATTACAATCATATGAATATAAATACCTTGTGTAGTAAAGCTAAAAAATATGTATAAAAATCTTACAATAAAGTCGACTTCTTTGAAACTTTAAGAGCTTTATGCGCAACCCTGGGACAAAGCATAAACAAAAGAGCGTCTGAAACGTTCCGTATGGGAACGTTGCAAATTATATAACTTTTGACGCCTTAAATTATAGCTGGATTGTTTTCTTGGTGGCAGCAGGTGGTATATAACTTATGTCCGGGATTAATAGCAATGGAATCGAACAATTGTCTACATAGTCCGTTGCGTCTATCATATAACGTTGGCAGGCCTAGGCTGTCAAGGCATTCCCGATATGTCATGGCAGGTGAAATTATGGAAAGCGCTCTTTTCTGAATTCTTTCTTTATCCTCATAAAGATAAGCCGTGAGTGCGTGATGGAAAACCGGAACGCAGTATTCTAGTACAGGTCTGATTGTTGTACAATAGAAATTCGCGATGTCATTAAGGGGAACACGAGCCCTTTTCAAGAGAACAATGAAATACAGGCGCTTATTTGCTTTCTTAATGCAATCTACAATGTGATTGTTCCATTTCAAGTCACTGGATATCATAACACCTAGTATCTTCGCACAGTCGGTGACAGGAAGCTCGTTTCCGTCTACCTTGAGAGGGGAGAAGTTATGAGAGATCTTCTTAAAGTCGATAACCATTTCCTTGCACTTGTCGGACTTGTCGGCATTTAGCTGCATCCGCTGGGACCGAGACCAGTCCTCCACGCCAGTAACAGCGTGTTGCACATCACCCAGGGAGCCGCGAGGTATGGTTTGGGAGATTGTCGTATCGTCCGCATACGACAATCGCGCTTTTTTGGAAAAGGTATATTGACCAGGTGTTTTGGCTATGGAACACAAGTCTAAACAAAATAGAGAGCTTTGTGAAAAAGGCAAATAACTTTCACTTTACGATAAAATTCATGGCTGAGATGTCAGAAACAGAGATCACGTTCTTGGACACAAAAGTGTACAAAGGGGTTAGATTCGACAAGGAATCAATCCTAGACGTGCAAGCACATCACAAACCTACAGAAACATTTCAGTCCACGGACTTCTACTCGTGTCACCCACCAGGCGTGAAAAAAGGCTTCATCAAAGGGGAAGCGCTGAGGCTTCTAAGGACTAATTCCTCGCAGATCACATTTGAGAGGAATATCAGAAATTTTCACAACCGCCTTTTAGAGAGAAGCTAACCGGCCGCTATTTTAAGAAAGTACCTCTCTGAGCTAAAATTTGCCGACAGGAAAACAGCCCTACAACAGAGAAACAAATCCGCACGCAAAAAACTTCTACCTTTTGTTACACAATACCACCCGGCTTTACCTAGCCTGAAGAGAATACTTATGGGGAAATAGCACCTTATACAAAACCAGCAACGACCAAGAGAAATCTTCAAGGAGCCTCCCCTCATATCTTATCGACAGGGAAAATCTCTTAAGGACCTACTAGTTAGAGCGAAGCTCTGAAGGTCATACTACTTAGTTTCCAATACGGCTTAGTGCAGGGGGCGTGTGATGCCCATCGCTTATTTTTAACCATGGGTATGTATGGCTATGTAGGGCTATGTATGGCTAAGTAGGTCTATTTATGGCTATGTAGGGTTATGCACGGCTATGTAGGGCTATGTAGGGTTATGTGTGGCTAGGTAGGGTTACGTAGGGCTATTTAGGGCTTTGTAGGGCTATGGGGCTGTATATACACACTGCTTGTAGTTAATGACGTCAAACCACTATATGATGCTGACATCACGTACTTACTGGAAGGCGGGCAGGTACGTGGTGTAAGCATCATATAGTGGTTCCACGTTAGTTACTAGAAGCATATATAGACGTACATAATCCTACATAGCCCTACTTAGCCATACATAGCCGTACATAGCCCTACACAGCCCTACAAAGCCCTACATAGCCCTAGATAGCCATACATAACCCTACATGGCCCTAAATAGCCATACATGGCCATACATAGCCCTACATAGGCATACATAGGCATACATCGCCCAATATAGCTCTACATAGCCCTACATAGAACCACACCACGTACCTATCGGCGCGGGGAATTCGCTGAGCACAACATTGCAGGCTCTTTCTTTTTGTCACATAATACTTGGTCGTAAATAATCTTGATTGAGAGTGACAGAAATCTTCAGACAACTTGCATTTGAAAAAAAAAAGAAGATAGGAGGAGAGAAATATAGTCATAGAGATAAGCAGGACATTCTGAAAGCCTTTTGGAGGCAAAGAAGTGGATTCTAAACGAATATTGTATGGTCACCGCACCATACTAGTAGTTCAGCGTACGTCGACGGCGGTAAATAAACTAACACCATTCTTCTTTATGATACTATTCTTTTTCTGAGTTTGTAGCCTAAACTTAATGAACTTTTTAAGGGCGTAATTTCTTTATCGCTAGAAAGAGTAATTTCTCATCATTGAATGTTGTTTTTAGATGTACGAGTTGATGTTGCTTTATGACTTACATATACTGGCTTGATTCAAAGCTTGTCAACAACCGCGCTCCATGTGGCCTTGAAATCTCCCCAGGAAATTAAAAACGGCTTGGTCTTGTCTCAGTAAAGGCCATAAACACTTGAAGGAAGGCCTTCTGTATAGTTTAACTCGTAAGAAGAATAATCTCTGATTTTTGCGAGAAAATCAAAACGAGGTCACAAACATTACGATTTTGCCTTCGATATTTTGGTGACATGCATTATTAATCAGTGTGAAATCTTTCATTTTCTCGCAAAATCTCGAATGTTTTAAGCATGCATTAGACTCCTCAATTATGTTTCTTGTATGAAGGGCTGGAAAGTGTCGGTTTAGTAACTTCAGCGGTCGTTAATTGCTGAATAATAGAACAGGTAAAGTGGAAATAAGCTTGTTTTAAGAGCGGTTTTCAAGTGGACTCTGACGCTTAAAAATGGCAAAGCCCAGAAATGTTTTTTACGTTTATTATAGACCAAAGGGTTGGTAAACAGGGAATAGCAAAATTATTGTCATAGCTTCCTGGCAAGGAGACATATTTGGTCTCAAAATCAGCAAATACCCGGAGTAGTCAATCGATAAAAATCGATATCGATAAAAATCGGTAGCAATTAAGTGGCTTTTATCGATTGATAACGGAAATCGGTGAACATCGATAAACTAAATTGCTGTGTCAAATCGGTATTATCGATTTTTCATGATTTTATCGATTTATAACGGAAGTCCGCCATTAGCAGTAGTACAGGTCTGTTTACGCACTATTGTTATGCAAATGAGGTTGGTCGCCATACAAAGCCTTCTAAATTTTGGAGTGATGACGGTATACAGCGGACAGCCTAAAGGCAACATCTGTAACTAACTAACGCTAGTTGTTGCTAAGGAAAAGGCCATGAAGAAATTTTGGGTCTTACCCTAATCAGTCGAGGGCAGTGTTTAACCCTAACAAATCGAAGGCATTTTTCTAACCCTAATCAGTCGAGGGCAGTGTTTAACCCTAACAAATCGAAGGCGTTTTTCTAACCCTAATCAGTTGAGGGCAG
>CALNXI010003263.1:16432-31086 GCA_942486025.1 Porites evermanni | reverse complement strand
ATAATTCAGCCTGATAATTCACTGTCATCGTCAGCTGATAATTCACCTAATAATTCAGATAATTGTAAATTATTATCTATACTTGGAGGAATCTCCAGACTCCAGAATCTTGGTTATTTCAGTGTTCTCAGCTCGTGTTCTGAGTGTTTTCTTACCAAATTTCTGTTTCAGCAATTACTCGTAAGGACACACTGACGCCGAAACACAGGAAACAGTACCTGATTTAAACAATTGTTTAAACTGTTCAAAGAACTGTAATAAAGCGCGTAATCTTCTGATCTTTCTGATCTTTACTACTGGACCTATTCGGCCTATTCTTCAGATTCCCCCCATCAGCTGTCCTCTCCTATTACCCACTGTATTACCTTAGCACCCAGAGCACCTTACCCCTTGGGGACGAACAGAAAAAACAGAACAGAACACTGAAGAAGAGAACACTGAGCCGTGCCCTGGGCTATTCCAACTGATCCCAACTCTGCCAACTGCCTTAGCTGACTGCGTTCAATGTGCGTTGTAATCAGTCAGTGCCATGCCGTATTTCAGATTTTTCCGTAAGAGCCGTGCGAATTGAGTTTGGCAGGGTACAAGACGTTTGAAACTGGCTTTAAAATCACTTAAATACCTTTTCTTTTTCACCTAGAATTTTCTATACATTCATTAGACGTTTCAACTGGCTTTAAAATCACTTAAATGCCTTTTCTTTTACACCTAGAATTTTCTATACATTCTACGTCGCCCTAGAAAATTCGGAGACATTCTCACACTAGATAAAGTTTTCGGAGAAAACTTGAAAGGACCCCTAAAAATTTCGGTCAAGGGAAAAGCTCGTCAGGTAATCTTGCGTTTTCGGAAAGCTTTCACTGTAGGCTGTTATTTTCGGGAAAGGCGAAAAACAGCCCTAAAAAATTCGAGAGGGTCAAACCACTCCTAGGACGACCGAACAGATCAAATTTTTTTAGCGATGCGAATTATTCATTTATATTGCTTTTAAAGCACACCAGGATGCATAACGAGCCATTTCAGATCATTTCCCAGAAAACGGTCGTTGGGTGCCCCTGTCAACGGGTCATCAACATATTAAGACAAAATTCATCAAACCGTTTCTTCCTCAGATCAGCAGCCTTAGGTAAGAGTTGTATATTACATATAGAATGCTTCATAGAAAGTGCCTAGTTATGGTATTTCATACGACCGAGTTGCTTGGTTGAAGTATGAAAAATCCCACTTCCTGCGTCCTCTCGCTATATACAGTACTCGTTCCATGGTTATTTGAGTTTGAACTCGAACTTGAAAGTGGTTAAGGTATTTAATACGACCGAGTCGTTGAGGTATGAGAAAGCTCACTCCCTGTGCTCACTTTTGTCTAAAGCTCGTGTTTAGTACTCGTTCCATGGTTACCCGGATGGTTATTAACTTTAGAATATTTTCCCGGCCACTTCATTTTCATCTCTTTGAATGACAAGCATGCTCTTTGTTATTCCTCGTTCAGCTTTAAAGCGGAAATGAAGTGACCAAATGTACATAAGGGTGCATTAGATTGACTTTTTCTGGAATAGGAATGCATAGAAATAACCGTTCAAATGACCTGTTATTTCAATTGCGGAAGTGGAATTATATCAGAGACCTTAAGATACGTCGTTTCCTTGTATGGGTATGGGTAGATTACCTGGCCTGTCACTAGCCATAAATACGGGCAGACCACCCTACCCAGGAGAAAGAGCTAGGCTTCAGCGTGTAATAATGATCGTATTGCTCCAGGGGGTACCCCAGATTTAAAGCCAGCCGAAAAAAACAGCAAAAATCAAAAGGGCTCCCAACAACACTTGAAAAAATCCCTGGACCAAAAAATTATCTCTCATATTTCCCTGCTGAATATTTGCTGCATCTTAATAATTCACTACGGCAAAAGGGAATTCCGATCCTGAGACAATAAAGTTGGGCAATAAAAACAATGGTCAATATATCAACACCTTGCTGGATACACAGCCCCAAGGCACTACATGTAATTACCCTATACAGTCGAACCTCCCGTAAGCATGCAATCACCCAAAATGCAAAGCCTGAGTGGTCGCTTACAGGAGGTGGTTGTTTACAAGAATTGAACCACAGGGGACCTTTTCCCAAGCAAAGGTCCAGGCACATCTACTTTATGGAAGATAATTTATTGCATGCAATGTCTAAGTAACAACATGTTTAGTTGCATGGTGTCCCTTAAAATTTCTTTGTTTATTCTAAGTAGCATAGTACACACAGAGACCGTGGAGATAAGAGAATGCGTCAAGTGGTCGCTTACAAGAGGTTAAAAACAATGGAAAATCATTAACCATCAGACCCAAAAAGTGGTCGTGGTCACTTACAGGAGGTGGTCATTTACTAGAAGTTCCAACTGTTAGGCTTTGATTGGGAAAATTTGGCTGTTTTCAATTGGCGGTCACTTATGGGAGGTGGTCACTTACAAGAGGTGGTCGCACATGGAGGTTTGACTGTATGCTCAAATTAACCTCCTCTTCACCCTCTGCCCTTCAAATTGACACCCCCTTCAAATTTGTACCACCCCTTTAGACTTGAAATAGTAAAATAAATCTTAAAGGGACACTATATCATGATTATGTGCATGTGCAAACATCATCTGTTGTTTCATGAAAAGACAACAAAACTGTCATACTGATGCAACAAGATTTCCTTGTGGAATTCATCTCTGACAGTCAGTTCCGTTGTTTACATCTCAAATAATATTTTACACTTTCATCTACCTCTTTCCTTTTATTTAATAACTGGGTTGTAGCACAAAAAGATTTCCTGTGATTTTTTCACTTGCTTGGCCGTGTTGCACCCTAAAATCTTGTTCCGCTTGTTTCCTGCTGTGAAACTTGTGTCAGAGCTCAACTTGTGGCAATTATGTAAAACAGTTTTTGAGAATTTTTTATTAATTTTCTGTGTTAGACTGATGTTTTTAACCGTGTTTAAATAAAGTTATCATTCATTCATTCATTAGCTCAAATCGAGTAATAATATTATTTGCCCACGTACATTCTAGCCTCAAACATTCTAGGGGTATAAATTAAAATGCAATCTTTACGCGATGAAGGCATCGCAAAGGTTAGTCAAATATTTAGGGGACTAAATATTTATATTTTATTTCGTTGGTGGTATTTTTTAAGGAGATTTTTTTATAACATGTCATTGCAAGATCTCTTCAGTTGCATCCATGTCTCATGGGTTTCTTTGTTATATAATTGTTGCTGTTCATTTCTGCTTATTCCTCTTTAATATGATTATCTCAGCTTGCATTTTGTATGGAACCTGGCACAAATGCTTCCTTTCTCACAGTCCTTGATCTATAGCCAACAGCAATGAAAGCAACTCCAAAAACTACCAATTTCACTCAAATCAAAACTTAACAGGTCAATAATACATCATTGATCTGTAATTTTGAGAAGGTTTAGTGGTGTAGTAATGAACTCAGCCAAGTACGATGCAAAGTTTTTTGAAGGTTCCATAACACTATGTGGATATTTTGAATTCTCAACATCCTGTCAAAAAAACTAAGTTTGGTACATGCAAAGAAAAATAATGGGATAGTACTAGTACTGCATGTGCTTTTAAGATTCCAGCCCTCCCCTTTATATAGGCAACCACCTAATAAACACCCTCCGTTGCTAAATAAATGGTATACTGGACTTATATCTTTCAAAAGGGTAGCTTAAAGTTACAGGCACAATTATAGCTAATATTTGGAGACACCATATGATCAGATGTTAATGAACGACCAGCTCCTCTGAAAGTAATGTTTTTAATTAAGGATAGTTTAATGGAAAGTTCCAAGCTAAGAACATGACCATAACACACTTGGGTATTTATTGAAAAATATGTTGTAGTTTCATAATGTTTATATAGTTTTTTTGTCTGTTTGAAACAAAGACAAATGCTATCTTGAGGCTGAAGTACTTAAATATGAAATAAGCAACCCCTTCAAATACATGTAAGTATCTCCCCCTCAAATAAACGTTCACTACAAATAAGCGCACCCTCCTGGGATTATTTCCAGATCTGCAGAAATCAATTATTTGTCACCTTATAATTATGTTGCATGTACCTAATCACAGACATGTTCACCTAGTTAAAATACACCCATAGCCATAATTAATTAATACTGGGAATCAGTGTTTCTTAAGGCCTTTATTCCAAACAGTCTGAGCAGTACACAATAATGACATCATTTTCCTTGCATCATGGTCAGTTTCACTGACAACAACAGTTACAGAATCTGGTATACTTCATCAGTGATATTATTGAGTCAAACCTCCATGTGGGACCAGTCCTCTCATTGGCCACCGCCTCCCATAACCAAACAAAAAAAAACACAAAAATTTCCCCAACTCAATCACTACAGCTGGAGTCTTTTGTGAATGATCCCCTCTCATAAGGAACCACAATGACTGTTTCGGATGTCAGATGATTTTAAAATTTTCAATTGTTTTTATCCCCCTGTAGCAAACATTTGAGGCATTTTAATGTTCAATCTTTTTGTTTGCTGTAGTACAGTACTACTCAAAGTACTGGTTAATGTGAAAATCTTTTAGTGACAAAAGGGATGTCACTAAGACTTCAAGTTTATGGGTATAACAAGTAGGCAAAGAATTAATAAAACAGCTAGGGAATTCTTTTTGGCTCTATTTTTTCTTCCATTTTCCTATGAAAGAAGGCGGGGGGCACATTCATAGTAGCCGCAGGGGAAAATCACCAGCCCCCACATGTTAATGACAGCCCTGCAGGACACCATGAAATTAAACTACACATATTGTAGATTAGAAATTGCATGCGATGAGTTCTGTTCGAGAATGTAGATGTGTTGGGACCTCGATCTTCTAGGAAGGGACCCACTGTTTACGATGTTTGATTCAATAAGTGGCCACCTACCTATAAGATGACCAGCCACTCAATCTTTGCACTGTGAGTGCTTGGTTGTCAGCAAGAGTGTAACTGAATTTAAATGAGAAAGAGGAGACACTTGGAAAAAATGGTAGCTACTTAAAAGCAGAGAAGAAACACTTGAGTTCATTTCCTTTATACAGCATGAAAAGGGGAAAGTTTATTGTTCCTGAGTTTCTTAGAAGGTGCAAATTAATTTCCTCAAATATAAACAGCTTTCCTTATGCTCTTTAAATGTGTAATAATTATTCTTCCAAATACTAATTTGTGACAAGTTTCTCTGTCGACCCTGGCCTTCAGTTCTACTAGAATATTGTAGACAAATAAATATATTGCTGTACCAACAGTATCAGTGACACAGTTAATTGTTATTGAATGAATTCCTCTTCCAAAATAAGATCAAATGAATATTGCACCCTTGTATACACACTGAGCCTAGCATTCATCATTCTATCATAATCTTTACATTGAAGGCACTGGGTTGAATGGAGGATAGAAAATAGGTGCTGGTGTATAAAGGGTTGGGACACAAAATGCCACAAGTCCCAGCGACATGACATAGGGCCAAAGCACTGCTGCAGGTCACAAATGTAACGTGTTGTTTGGAAAAAATTCACTCTGCTGCAAGGACAGATTTTCTTAAATATATTCTATAATTTATTGTACGTGTCACACAATCAAAGTGAATTAGCACTGTGACCTGTCCCTACAGACCTTAAATGCACTGACTTGTCACCCAGTGTAACTATCCCAGCATCAAATCATAAAGAAAAGCTAAAAAACAATTACCGCTACTTGGAATCAAACTCGGAATCTTTGAGATCCTAATGGACCGGACCAGAGGCATTTGCTACCACAGAAACCATAATTTTACTGAGAAGCAAAGAGTTCTATAGATCAAAAATCGATACATCTAAACTGTTTGACAGAGAATTCAAACTCCTTTCACAAAATGGTTTGTAATTAATGGTCTGTTAAAGCAACTTTGGAGAATATGATTAACACAGTAGAGACCATAAAGAGCTTCCAAAACATCTTTTTGCAAATATAAAATTGCTGGCTCTCTACTGATGTGGTATAATATACACTACCTGACATTGTACGCTCATCTCATTCAATGACAATTATAACCATCCACCAAAGGTAATTTTTCACTTGCCAGTGACGAGGTCAACTGGATGAAATGCCACTTAAATAAGCTACAAGTAAAAAATCTGTAGAGTTAATAATATAGTCTACTAATTAAAGATTTTTTGAATGCACTAACAACATCTGCTCAAGATTTCTTTCATTTTAATTTTCTAAAATTCACCTATATTGATGATATGATTTTGATATTTCCATAGGTTAATATTTTTGTTATTTCTAGATGATAAGAAGAACTGTCAAGACTTTTAATTAACAATTTGAAACATGGTGCATTATTCCAGTACAGAATTGGGAGCTTACGTAAAAGATAAATATGGTTATAGATTAACAGTGTTGGATCTGAAAGGAGCAGGACTCTTCAGGGTACCTAAAGCAGTCACTGAACTGAGTGAAATACAGATACTTGTGCTGGATGGATTACCAGTAAGTATCAAGAAACTGAAAAATCTCATCCTGCTAAACTTGAAAAATAATAAACTCACTAAACTACCTGTGGAGATTGTTGACCTTAGGGAGCTGAGGGAGCTGAGTATGAGTAATAACCAGTTCGTTGGTTTCCCTACCAGTATACAGAGGCTGACCAAGCTTAAATTGGCTGTACTTGAGTGGAAATAAACTAACTGAACTACCTGCTGAGATATTTAGTGACTTCAGGGAGCTGAGGGAGCTGAGTATGAGTAACAACCAGTTGGTTGGTTTACCTACCACTATACAGAGGCTGACCAAGCTTGAAGAGCTGGATTTGAGCGGAAATAGACTAACTGAACTTCCTGCTGAGATTAGTGACCTCAGGGAGCTGAGGGAACTGTAGGTGAGGAACAACCAGTCGGTTGGTTTACCTACCAGTATACAGAGGCTGACCAAGCGTGAAAAGCTGGACTTGAGTGGAAATAAACTAACTGAACTACCTGCTGAGATTAGTGACCTCAGGGAGCCGAGGGAGCTGTGGGTGAGATACAACCAGTTGGTTGGTTTACCTACCAGTATATTACAGAGGCTGACCAAACTTGAAGAGCTGGGCTTGAGTGGAAATAAACTAACTGAACTAGCTTCTGAGATTAGTGACCTCAGAGCTGAGGGAGCTGAGTGTGATTCGTAATCCTTTAACTGTTGACGCAGTAAGACGTGCCTTAAAGTTAAGGAGGAAAGGGGTACTTGTACGTGGTGTTGTAGGTAAGCACAGTGGATATTGTAGTTATTTGTATTGTAGTTAAAAAAAAACCGAGGTAAAATTCCACTATTTGCCTGGGAAAGGGAAGCCAGGGTTTTTTTTTCAGTTATCGGGGGTTTCGCGAATTCAGTGAGAGTTTGATAAATTAAGATATGTTCCGGAACCAGTCCAGACTATTTCCTCTGACTCCACAGTGTTCTAACTTAAAAAGCAAACATTCATGGTCGACCAAGTGGAAAACTTTCTTCAAGTCAATGAACAGTCAACTCCTGTAATCATTTGCCTAACCATATGTTCCAAAATATAATCAGTGAGGTAAACTACCGCAGTTTCAGTAGAGTGCTTCTTTCGAAAACCCGACTGGAAGTCTGACAATAAGTCATGTTCTGTCAAAAAAGCCAAGAATTGAACTTGAATAGCGCGCTCCGTAACCTTTGACACCAGGGCCGAGTTGTTCAAAGCTGGGTTAAGATAACCCAGGGTTAGTGCGAGATTTGAATTCAGATTTGAAAGCTTAAAAAGCATTTCAGTTTTAATTCTTTTTGTGTACAAGTTGATGATTGAAAGCTCTAAATATAACAGAGAAAATTATCCGAGAAAATGCTTTTGAACACAAGAAAAAGAAACCCGGGTTAAATTTAACCCCGGGTTAAGCGCTAATCGGCCTTCGAACAACTGGGCCCAGGGGAAGAACTGAGATTAGTCGGTAATTATTGACATCGTTCCTTGCTCCTGATTTAAAAAAAGGTGTTACTCTTGCATCCTTCCACTCAGCAGGAATGAGTCCTGTTGAAATAGTAAGGTCAAAAAAGCCAAGAATTGGACTTGAATAGCGCGTTCCATAATCTTTGACACCAGGGGAAGAACTGAGATTAGTCGGTAATTATTGACATCGTTCCTTGCTCGTGATTGAAAAATAGGTGTTACTCTTGCATCCTTCCACTCAGCTGGAATAAGTCCTGTTGAAATAGTAAGGTTAACCAGATACGTGATCGGTTCAGCTATAACTGGAGCTGCATCATTCAAAAGTCTTGCAGAGATACCATGATCAGGACCCGAGGCTTTAGTCACCTTGCCAGTTAGACAGCTCCTTCTCAAACTTATTAATAATTCATCAAGTGATAAACCAATTGCGTACCCGCATTTAGGTCACATGGATGCATCTTGATACCGCGGTAAAGAGCAGCGTGTTTATCCAAACACGCGTGTTTGGAAATTAGTTAGAAAAAGCAATACACAACTTAAACAAAGCTTTATTACTTCTATTGTTTGGTGTTTACATTTTCGTCTTTCATTTCTGCGTCTAAGCATCGACGAAAAATAGCAAACCTGAAAAGTAGTAAATCATAAATTTCGTAAACATTCTAAGTTTCTATAAAGCACATTTGTTTAAAGTATAACTTCTCCAAACTTACCACTTATGACTGCTGTCTAAAGGATTCAATTCATTCCCTCCATTTACGTCCTCCAAATACCGCTCTAAGCCACAAACAATTCCATAGAAGGAACGAGACGGATAGCGACCACCGTTCTTATTAGCAACTTCTTGGACGAACTTTGTGAGCCAATAGTTTAGGGAAAGACTATCCAGGTCCTCCAACTTCTCTTCGAGACTTTGCACACGGTGAACATCATAATCTTTGAACACACTTCCCGCGTCAAGTATACAGAATTTTTGCTCGCGCGCTGCTTGTCAAGTTCTGAAAACCTCAACGGCCCACTTGTCTTTATACTGTGTACTTTTAGGCTTGGACTGTACAAGCAAAGAATCTTCTTCTTGCACACTTTTGGGCGGTCGAAACCGGCAAGATTCATCCTCAGCTAATTTTTTCACTTGCCAGTGACGAGGTCAACTGGATGAAATGCCACTTAAATAAGCTACAAGTAAAAAATCTGTAGAGTTAATAATATAGTCTACTAATTAAAGATTTTTTGAATGCACTAACAACATCTGCTCAAGATTTCTTTCATTTTAATTTTCTAAAATTCACCTATATTGATGATATGATTTTGATATTTCCATAGGTTAATATTTTTGTTATTTCTAGATGATAAGAAGAACTGTCAAGACTTTTAATTAACAATTTGAAACATGGTGCATTATTCCAGTACAGAATTGGGAGCTTACGTAAAAGATAAATATGGTTATAGATTAACAGTGTTGGATCTGAAAGGAGCAGGACTCTTCAGGGTACCTAAAGCAGTCACTGAACTGAGTGAAATACAGATACTTGTGCTGGATGGATTACCAGTAAGTATCAAGAAACTGAAAAATCTCATCCTGCTAAACTTGAAAAATAATAAACTCACTAAACTACCTGTGGAGATTGTTGACCTTAGGGAGCTGAGGGAGCTGAGTATGAGTAATAACCAGTTCGTTGGTTTCCCTACCAGTATACAGAGGCTGACCAAGCTTAAATTGGCTGTACTTGAGTGGAAATAAACTAACTGAACTACCTGCTGAGATATTTAGTGACTTCAGGGAGCTGAGGGAGCTGAGTATGAGTAACAACCAGTTGGTTGGTTTACCTACCACTATACAGAGGCTGACCAAGCTTGAAGAGCTGGATTTGAGCGGAAATAGACTAACTGAACTTCCTGCTGAGATTAGTGACCTCAGGGAGCTGAGGGAACTGTAGGTGAGGAACAACCAGTCGGTTGGTTTACCTACCAGTATACAGAGGCTGACCAAGCGTGAAAAGCTGGACTTGAGTGGAAATAAACTAACTGAACTACCTGCTGAGATTAGTGACCTCAGGGAGCCGAGGGAGCTGTGGGTGAGATACAACCAGTTGGTTGGTTTACCTACCAGTATATTACAGAGGCTGACCAAACTTGAAGAGCTGGGCTTGAGTGGAAATAAACTAACTGAACTAGCTTCTGAGATTAGTGACCTCAGAGCTGAGGGAGCTGAGTGTGATTCGTAATCCTTTAACTGTTGACGCAGTAAGACGTGCCTTAAAGTTAAGGAGGAAAGGGGTACTTGTACGTGGTGTTGTAGGTAAGCACAGTGGATATTGTAGTTATTTGTATTGTAGTTAAAAAAAAACCGAGGTAAAATTCCACTATTTGCCTGGGAAAGGGAAGCCAGGGTTTTTTTTTCAGTTATCGGGGGTTTCGCGAATTCAGTGAGAGTTTGATAAATTAAGATATGTTCCGGAACCAGTCCAGACTATTTCCTCTGACTCCACAGTGTTCTAACTTAAAAAGCAAACATTCATGGTCGACCAAGTGGAAAACTTTCTTCAAGTCAATGAACAGTCAACTCCTGTAATCATTTGCCTAACCATATGTTCCAAAATATAATCAGTGAGGTAAACTACCGCAGTTTCAGTAGAGTGCTTCTTTCGAAAACCCGACTGGAAGTCTGACAATAAGTCATGTTCTGTCAAAAAAGCCAAGAATTGAACTTGAATAGCGCGCTCCGTAACCTTTGACACCAGGGCCGAGTTGTTCAAAGCTGGGTTAAGATAACCCAGGGTTAGTGCGAGATTTGAATTCAGATTTGAAAGCTTAAAAAGCATTTCAGTTTTAATTCTTTTTGTGTACAAGTTGATGATTGAAAGCTCTAAATATAACAGAGAAAATTATCCGAGAAAATGCTTTTGAACACAAGAAAAAGAAACCCGGGTTAAATTTAACCCCGGGTTAAGCGCTAATCGGCCTTCGAACAACTGGGCCCAGGGGAAGAACTGAGATTAGTCGGTAATTATTGACATCGTTCCTTGCTCCTGATTTAAAAAAAGGTGTTACTCTTGCATCCTTCCACTCAGCAGGAATGAGTCCTGTTGAAATAGTAAGGTCAAAAAAGCCAAGAATTGGACTTGAATAGCGCGTTCCATAATCTTTGACACCAGGGGAAGAACTGAGATTAGTCGGTAATTATTGACATCGTTCCTTGCTCGTGATTGAAAAATAGGTGTTACTCTTGCATCCTTCCACTCAGCTGGAATAAGTCCTGTTGAAATAGTAAGGTTAACCAGATACGTGATCGGTTCAGCTATAACTGGAGCTGCATCATTCAAAAGTCTTGCAGAGATACCATGATCAGGACCCGAGGCTTTAGTCACCTTGCCAGTTAGACAGCTCCTTCTCAAACTTATTAATAATTCATCAAGTGATAAACCAATTGCGTACCCGCATTTAGGTCACATGGATGCATCTTGATACCGCGGTAAAGAGCAGCGTGTTTATCCAAACACGCGTGTTTGGAAATTAGTTAGAAAAAGCAATACACAACTTAAACAAAGCTTTATTACTTCTATTGTTTGGTGTTTACATTTTCGTCTTTCATTTCTGCGTCTAAGCATCGACGAAAAATAGCAAACCTGAAAAGTAGTAAATCATAAATTTCGTAAACATTCTAAGTTTCTATAAAGCACATTTGTTTAAAGTATAACTTCTCCAAACTTACCACTTATGACTGCTGTCTAAAGGATTCAATTCATTCCCTCCATTTACGTCCTCCAAATACCGCTCTAAGCCACAAACAATTCCATAGAAGGAACGAGACGGATAGCGACCACCGTTCTTATTAGCAACTTCTTGGACGAACTTTGTGAGCCAATAGTTTAGGGAAAGACTATCCAGGTCCTCCAACTTCTCTTCGAGACTTTGCACACGGTGAACATCATAATCTTTGAACACACTTCCCGCGTCAAGTATACAGAATTTTTGCTCGCGCGCTGCTTGTCAAGTTCTGAAAACCTCAACGGCCCACTTGTCTTTATACTGTGTACTTTTAGGCTTGGACTGTACAAGCAAAGAATCTTCTTCTTGCACACTTTTGGGCGGTCGAAACCGGCAAGATTCATCCTCAGCTAACCCTTCCATGTTTCGGAACTAGCAGAACGCCACTGAATGCAAATTGTGACTACTTGAAATAAACAAGCTTCAATTGTAAAAAATTACGGACATTATCATCACAAACTATGCCCTGATTAAACAAAAGAAGGCAAAAATCATATGCTTATGTGATTTTTGCTTTCTTTTGTTCTTTTGTTTTCAATTAGGCGCCGATTGAGAAGCCATTTCAAAAATTCGTGCTTCGTGTTTTACCGGTGTTTCCAAACACTCGAAAACAATAAAAGCCCTCGGCCGTTTCATCAGTTTTCTCGTGTGTGGAAAACCCGGTAAAACACTCGCACTCGTTTTTGAAATATTACTTCAAAACAAAGTTAGTTGACACCTTTTGAACAACAAAGTTTTGCGCAACTCTAGGAGTTAAAATATCGGGCAGCCTGGTCTTACTTTTGTAATGACCACATAGTTTCTCAACCATTGACGTGAAAAACTCATTAAAGCTAGTAGCCGTTAAATTTTCAGAGGCTGGAGCATTCGCAGTTTTGTGTTGCTTCTTGTTTGGTATAAGCTCGTTCAGAGTTTTCCACAATTTACGCGAGTCCTGTTTTTCACATAGCTGATTTGCATAATAACTGGCTTTTTCCTTACGAAGTTTCATCGACACAGCGTTACGCAACCTTTTGTAGCTGCTCCAGTGAAGCTCTTTGTTAGTTTTAATGGCTTTTTTGTGATGATAATCGCGCTTTTTCATCAAGTCCTTTATAGTAGGTGTGATCCACGGTAAAGATCTCCCGCGCACACGACGATTGACTACTGGAGCATTAGGGTTTTCCGATTTAGCTGAAGTTCGAGCCATTTTTCCGAGTTGTGAAATTGATTCCATTATACTGTAAAAGGTCATCTCGATTTTTTTCGTTATAAGTAAATCTTTGCATGATGTCATTGTTTATGCAAAATATCTGGCTCGTAAAAGGATAAATGAGCACAAACATGGTTGGTAAATTTTTTTTTAAACAAGAGGATTCATTTGCAGTATTTGCCTCTAGCAGTCGCATTTGGCCGATACTCGGACGCTGCAAATAAATTCACACTCGGTGCTAACGGTTTTTAAAAGTCGTTTAAAAGGTAAAGCATATACGCTAACACGGAGAAAAGTAAACAATCTGCTTTTGTTTGCTAGATGATATCCTGGGCAGGGAGGGAATCTCTCACTATATCTGATTTTTCTTCATTAACCTGCGATCAGGCGGTCCTTAGATTTTCCCATTTTCTTTGGGAGGCCTGATCGCAGGTTATTTCTATATTTGCTACGTCAAACGTAAAGAAGAATCGTTTTCATTGTCTCATCGAGTGCCATATAAATACGATAATTTATTAACAGAAAAGGAACAACCTTGTATATCTCCTCTCCTACAAATTGGGAAAGACGGCGGAAGTCTCCAGGCATCGTATCTTGCAATTTCGTCTACTTGTGGATATCTATTCGACTCTGTGCATTTGTAGGTTAGGGTAAGGGTTGAGAACTATGGCAAAAGCTCAGTAAATTAATACAAAAGGCATAATGTACAATCATAGTTATTGGTGCAATCCAACTAACTAAGCGAATGAAATATTTTTTGACACTGGCGCGAAATTCCATGAGTTCCCACTAAGGTGCGGAATTGCAGAAGAAAGCCTCATAAGAAATGAATATCTCGTTGTTTGAAACAATTTCACCATGAAAAGCAGTTTTGACTGGCCTTAAGGAATATTCTGCCCTGAAGGGTTTGATAACGTCATTACGAATTGACCAAAAAGCACTGTGTACATTTCAATTGTCGTTTTAGAAAGGTAAAGTAAAGTGGATCACACTCAGATATTTATCCAGTGAATACAGTTATCCACCTTTCGCACAACTAGGCCCTGTACTTTAGTCAGGACAGGTATATTGTGTCGTGGCATGGATACTTAAAGCTAGCTATATCAATTTTCTCTTTGGTTTTGTAAACTAGGTTGCTGAACTTTGAGAAAGTCCTCAACGTTTTGCTTTCCAAGCCAGTTTATTACCTGAGTATAACAAAGCTACGGACCCATGCCAAGGAGAAGTGCTTCATCGATGATGAGGAAGAGTTTACTACTATGGTGAATTTCTATCATGACCTGGGGATAATTATCAAGTACCGTAGCACAGTCATCTTGAGTACCCAGTGGCTGATAGACTTGTTCGGTGAGCTGATCACTATTCCAGATTTTACGAAAATGGTAAAAAAAACAATTTAACGTGTTTTTAAACTTGCCATGTTTTATAACGGCCCCCATTTTGGATGACATCACGGTTGTCAAACCGTGCCGTAACAAATAAAAATGATTATGTCACATACATTGCATGCTATCTTTCGTGTGTGTCATCAGCACAATCTACCTTTAAAGGGGTGCAATGGAAGTACATTGCATGACTTGTAGAATTATCCTCAAATGTAGTCTTAAAGGAACGTCTCACAACAAAAAAGAGTGGAAAGATACATATATACGTGTGCTGAAACCAGCGACTCTTTATGTCGACCAATCAGAACGCGCTTTTATAGCTTGTGGAAGTGAAATTTGGACCGTAAGAATTTTC
>CALNXI010003263.1:0-15571 GCA_942486025.1 Porites evermanni | reverse complement strand
ACAATTTAACGTGTTTTTAAACTTGCCATGTTTTATAACGGCCCCCATTTTGGATGACATCACGGTTGTCAAACCGTGCCGTAACAAATAAAAATGATTATGTCACATACATTGCAAGCTATCTTTCGTGTGTGTCATCAGCACAATCTACCTTTAAAGGGGTGCAATGGAAGTACATTGCATGACTTGTAGAATTATCCTCAAATGTAGTCTTAAAGGAACGTCTCACAACAAAAAAGAGTGGAAAGATACATATATACGTGTGCTGAAACCAGCGACTCTTTATGTCGACCAATCAGAACGCGCTTTTATAGCTTGTGGAAGTGAAATTTGGACCGTAAGAATTTTCTGGCGAGTAAACCAAATGGAGGATTCTGGCAGTTACGTGGCGCTTTAAAGAACATTCTATAGATTTAAAATCTGAGGTCTGTTAAAAAGGTTATGATCTTTTTTCGCCCCCAGAGAGATTTATTCACAGTTATACTTTCTAGGCAGTCTTTCGTAATTTCCATTTTATATGTGTCCTCACACAAATCCGCAAATTACAAGGAGGAAAGTTTTCCTTGAATGTTTACTTAAAATGTTAAGTAGTTTATTTCTTTTAGAGAACTTGCCAAAACTTATTAATATAACATTTAGAAATGTAAAATGATCCTGGAAGAAAGCTATTTTGAATAGTTTTGTGATCATTCAATCAATCAAATCAATCAATCAATCAATATTTATTCCTCCTAAGATAAAAAGACATATCTTAAGTTCATGTAAGTTACATCAGCAGTTGGGAGTCTAAAAATACATAAGGTCATACTGTATACAAATAATAGAAAGATCAAAGATTATATCTAAAAATAAGCCTGTTTACAAAAACATTCTTCAATGTATCAGTCTTTGTATCCGGACGATGAGCACTTTTGTTTCTGAGTTGATACTTTGTTTCTTTCTTCTTCGGAATGATGTTACTAAGCTGGCAATCGGGATCCACTGAACGTACCTTGGAAAGATTTTTATCTGCCTTTTCTAAAAGTTCTCGGATGTCCATTCTCTTGGATGTGTATTTCCTTTTAAAGCATCTATCCAGAAAGTTTTGTATGACCGTTAGATCTGAGTCTACAGACCATAAGTGAAATTCGGTAAAACTAAGGCGCTAAATAGGTGGTCTACTTCAACTTGACTGAAACCTTCCTTCTGTAAAGATCTTAATACAAACAGACACTTACAGTATTTGCCTTAATCAACTTAACACGTACGTGTTCGCTTTATTTACAATTCTCTTGAAACGTAACACCTAAAATGAGCAGCGAATGTTATTAACTTGCACAATATCCTGAATAAGACCTTTCTTGCGAAAAATAATTTCTTTACATTCCTCTTGTTATTCCGTTTCAGGTCCCTAAGTTTGCAAAGCACTGGAAGGAAGTCGAAGAAAGCGGTGTTCTCAGCATGGAACTGCTTGATCATGTGTTTTCCAAATTTCTTCTGGAGGACGTTGCCAGGAAAGACATTCTGGATTTGATGGAACAATTTGGATTGATTGCAAAATTTTCATCTTCAAAGACAGGTGAAAAGTATTTTGTTCCATCTCAACTCAAAGCGTCGCCTGATTCCCTTTGTTCCATGGCGCCCTCAAGGCTGGACCCTTGTCCTCTGTATGTTTACTTCGTCAGCGGCTCTGTTCCCCATGGTCTGTTCATTCGACTTGTTTCTCGATCTGTCCGTTGGTGTTCTGAGGCTGGTCCAACTCAGCCCCCTACCCTGTACCAAAATGGAGCGTGGTTTGTTATTGAGAAGAAAACTGTCCATGATTTTGTTCTTATTTTTAAGAAGCAGTTTATTAAGAAACGGTCCAGATAAGAACGATAGCAACAACGGCAACGAACATGTTGGAATGCAAAAAAGGTGCTAACGTTTCTATTGTCTGTACTTACTTCTGATTGGCTTAAACAGCAAAAGTTAACAAAACTTCATAAAGCGGTACATATATTCATCCTTACTTTCCAACCATCTTCCACATAACAAAATCTGGTCTCAGTTTGAATAACAAAGAAATGTGGGGAACATGTAAAATTGTAAACCTTTCTTGGCTATTGTTTTCAACTCTTGTGATTGGTCAAAATCTTTTAACACAAAAAAAGCACCCTTTCAAAGTGGAGTGTAAATGCATTTTATTGCGTAAACGGCCTTCATGTAGGTTTATGCTTTCTCTGTGTAAAAATGAGAACATTCCTATGTGGGGAAAGCACCGTTGCCGCATAACAAAAGCAATTGCTATCCACCTTACCTGGATCATTACTTAAGTTCTTTATCAAGCAAAGAAACCACCCTTAGCAGATCTCTCTGGATGAGACAAGTGAGATGGCAGTGCAGGTTCGTGAGTTTGTGGAGGCAACTTTGCAAGCTTTGTCACGTGATCTCTATAAAGGTGGATTGCAGTATCATATTCGGGTCGCCTGTTCGTATTGTCAGCGGGAAAAATACTCAAGCCATAATCAGATTGCATGTTCTCATGAAGATTGTCCTCACCTCCTTGAGGTAAGACAAGGCGTTCATCTGATTTGCAAAAAGAAACCTACAGATGAAGTACTCACAGTCAAAGGAAAGCAAAATGGTTCTTACAGACACCAAGTAAGGTAGGTAGCACTGAAATCTCATCTCTATCAGTGCTGTTAGCATGTTAAATATAAATGGAATGTTAACGTAAAATTCTGAAAATAAGCCCCTCCATGTTTAAGCCCCCTGCAAATAAACAAACTCGTAACGCAAAACAACCTTCCATTTAATCGCCCCTCCGAATATAAGCCCCCCAGGGGCTTGTACTTGGAAATTGCCCTCAAATACAAAATAAAACAAATTAAAAACGGTACAGTAACACATAATGTTTTTAATTTGCCAAAGAACTATTCCTCGTGCCAAATGATTGCAATCAAGAAGTGTCACAGTGTATTGCTGTTTGCGTAGTTCACTCTTCACTCTTGGCTTGAATTCCTTCGATCCATATAGCCAAAGTACTCGCATGGCAGAGTTTTAGAAAGACCTAGGTCGCCATGGCGAGTTTCAGTAAAACCTCTAGCCCAATCGATTTTGAGACGCAAATGTCCCTCCCATTTCCCTCCGTATAAAAGCCCCTCAAAAAGGGCCTTTGAAAAAAAATCAGCCTGGGTCTTATTTTCGGACCTCTACGGCATATTACTACTAAACTGACATTATGCTGCTGAAAGGCTAGTCATTTATTTATACTTAAAAAAGCTTCAACAAAGTTTGTGTGTGTCATTATTAGGTTATAATAATATACAACGTAGTCCTTCATTTTGACCTACCACAAGCCCCTCGCTGGGTAAAAAGAAGCAAACAATAGTACTTAAAATCAAGTAATTTGATAAGGTCAGTTGGTTACCAAATATGACTCAAAATTCTATTCAAGTTATTTTAGCACTTTGCCCGACAAATGGCTAGCCTTGAACTGAGAATCTCTTTACAGTGGCCAATTAACATCATCAGCTCTGTTGTTAAATACCTACTGTAGCCATAGCAGTGGGTATTCATAACCGTTTCTTAAGTCTTTCTTAACAAGCTGTTTGCTTTACAGTTAAACGATAAGTTTATAGCTTCTTACTGGATGATAACATGTTTTGCAAACTTTCTATCAAAGCGGTAAGCACCCCAGGTGTACGCTTTCTATTTTAAAATTTCCATTTTTGGTTTCTGTACAGGACGTGTGTACTCCATCATCACCACCACCATCATCATTATCATCATCTGATGCTGAACAAGGTCATTCAGAACGGTTAATATTGAAAGTTACCCTCCTGGCGAACGAATGGGGGTCGTCTAGAGGTGGCTTGTCAACAATAAACAGAACTCTTGCCATACATTTGGCAAAAGACCCACACGTAGAAGTGACCATTCTTGAACCTGAATTTGAGTTTGGAGAAGAAGACAAGAGAGTTGCCAAAAGTTACAACATCTCCATCACAGAAGCAGGGCGTCTTCCTGGCTTCAGTGATCCTCTTGATTGGTTGATCGTTCCACCAGAGGAACTTGACATTCAGGTTGTCATCGGCCATGGAGCAAAGCTTGGCAAACAAGCACAAATCATCAGAAAACCTCATCACTGCAATTGGGTGCAGGTTGTTCACATTGAGCCTGAAGAGCTGGCGATGCATAAGAACTATCCAAGTGCCATTGCCAAGGGAGAAGAGAAGAACACAGCTGAACTTGAACTTTGTCAAAATGAAGACCTCGTTGTAGCCGTTGGACCCAAGTTAAAAGAAGCGTTCTCGTGCAAGTTGCGTTTATATCATATCTTTCAACTAATACCAGGTTCCTTTGCAGAGTTTTCAGATATTAAACATGCTGCACATGATGGTGTAAATTTCAGAGTATTGAGCTTCGGTCGCGGTGATTTGGAAGACTTTAGTCTTAAAGGATACGACGTTGCCGCTAAATCCATAGTTGAACTGAAGGACAGTTCCTATATTCTGATTTTCGTTGGTGCATCCAAGGGAAGGCAGGATAAAGTCGCAGAAAACTTACTCCGGACTGGCATTTCAAAGAACCAGCTGATTGTGAAATCGTTTGTGAAAGACACACAAAAATTGAGAGAATTGTTTTGTGCTGTCGAACTGGCCATCATGCCACCAAGAACTGAGGGGTTTGGTTTGACAGCATTGGAGGCCATGTCAGCTGGTCTTCCCATTCTGGTTAGTGGAAACTCCGGGTTTGGAAAAAACAATGCGTAAACTTCCAATGGCTGAGTCATTTGTGATCGACTCTGATGACCCCAAAGAATGGGCAAAAGCAGTTGCAGCCATCCGTCAAAAATCAAGGACACAGCGGCTTGAGGAAATCCAAAGACTTCGAAGAAGTTATGATCAAACATTCTCTTGGGAGAGACAGTGCCAGGTCCCCCTCTGCAGAATATGGAAGATGGTCTATGGTAAGAAAATGGTATATGTCCATTGCTTCTGCAATAGCGAGTACATAAATACATTTTTACTATATTATGTATCGTGGTCCATGTGCATCGCTGAAGAAATGTTGCCGTTGACCTTTTTAACCCTAATGGTGGCATTCACTTATCCACACCGTTCTCGGTACACTTCTTGTGTTACTGAACAATTTCATGTTTAAGAATTTTATTTATAATTTTATAAAATGTTGGCTAGCGATACATGAAAATTAAAATCCACAACATTGCGATACATCAAAGTCATTTGATTTCTATTCATATGCAGTAGCAATGGTGGTGTTCTCTTGTACATAAAAAGAACGTCGCAAAAAAAGACTAGCTAAACTTTTGGCTTATAATTTGTCACAAAAATGAAAGGGGGGCTTCTGAGGTTGAAATCTTTCTTTTTTTTAAGAGTGCCATTTTTCTCTGTAAGTCGTTGCTTTTTTTAACTTTACAGGTCGTGGAAAAACCAAACGAGATGACGTTCCACAGAACGACTTTGAAAAGGACACTTCAACAGAACCGATAGCAGGTAATGTCATTGTTTGCTTTGTCAGTTGAACCAACGACAAATGTTCTTCTTTTTTTGCAGCGGAGTGAGGTTATTTTCTTCTGTTGAACCAGGGTACTTTCAATTATTGAGGTGCATCTCCAAGTAAACTGACGTAGACTAACTGTTTCCCTCTCCTGCTTACAGGCCAAACCTTTTAAATTCACTGCTAATTTTAAACTTTACAGGTGTTGAAAAAACCCAAGAAAATGAAGTTCCACAGAATGACTTTGAAAAGGATGCTGCATCAGGACCGATGGCAGGTAATGCCATTGTTTGCTTTGAGACTCAAAGCAAAGCCAATATATGTTTTTGCAGTAGAGTGAGGTTATTTAGTTCTTTGGAGACCACAGTAATTTTTACTGAAATTGTCTGCTGTTTTGAGCTTCAGACCAGTGCAGCATCTCCTATTAAACTGCCATGAAATAACCTCTATNTGAAAAGGACACTTCAACAGAACCGATAGCAGGTAATGTCATTGTTTGCTTTGTCAGTTGAACCAACGACAAATGTTCTTCTTTTTTTGCAGCGGAGTGAGGTTATTTTCTTCTGTTGAACCAGGGTACTTTCAATTATTGAGGTGCATCTCCAAGTAAACTGACGTAGACTAACTGTTTCCCTCTCCTGCTTACAGGCCAAACCTTTTAAATTCACTGCTAATTTTAAACTTTACAGGTGTTGAAAAAACCCAAGAAAATGAAGTTCCACAGAATGACTTTGAAAAGGATGCTGCATCAGGACCGATGGCAGGTAATGCCATTGTTTGCTTTGAGACTCAAAGCAAAGCCAATATATGTTTTTGCAGTAGAGTGAGGTTATTTAGTTCTTTGGAGACCACAGTAATTTTTACTGAAATTGTCTGCTGTTTTGAGCTTCAGACCAGTGCAGCATCTCCTATTAAACTGCCATGAAATAACCTCTATGTTATGTTAAGTTTTTCATCTTTCGTTTACAGGCGAACCCACTTTTATTGTACTTCAACAAATCATACGGGAAGCACGCATAGAGTCCAGCAAAACTGAGCTGTCGCAAGCTTTGAAGAGGACTGCAATGGAAAAAGGTTTTGCAATTTCTGACAATCAAGGAGGGGGAAACTGCATGTTTTTTGCACTTTCAGGACAGCTTGACCTTATCAAAGGAATCAAAATCTCCCACGATGAGTTACGCCGAACTATTGTTCAACAACTTCGGGAAAACCCTAAGCTGGTAAGTGCCTTTTTCTGTTTTATTATTTTTAGAGTGGACATTTTTGCAGTATATGCGCGTGGCCCGTCAGTAAGCAATTAAATAGTTAACATCCCTTCCCCCCCCTCTCTCTCTTACACGTGTAACGGACACCTCCCTAAAAGTGTTTGTCTCTGCCGTTCTTAACTGGTTTTTTTTTTACATTTTTAAGGTTAGGTCATTAAAATGAAGTGGAATAAATAATTTTCTCTCTGTCTCGTGAATAAAATGCGGTTGAATCTCATTAAGATAAAGCCACGAGCTATTTTTACGTAGTATTTAGTACATCCATTTATATAGCTTATAGGGATCATGCCCTTATATTGACAAACGGTAGATTAGTCCAAATTGTGTGTGTCATGTCTTTATTTGGTCATGAAGACACCTGTGACTTAAAATCACTGAGCCACGATGCCCTCATTGTCCATTGCAGACATCTTAGGCTGTCTTCACACTATACGGTATAGCTTTTTCGCCGGTACGAAAATCATACTGGATGGGGTTTCAGTTCACACGTGAGAAAGGTGATTTCGGCGCGATTTCTTTAACGCGCCGATGCAGCTGTCTCTTTCGAAAAACGGTCGCTGTAATTTTTTAGACACTAAGAAAATTTTTTATCTGTATTTAGAGTGTTTCTGTAAAAAAAGAAAGAGAATCGCAATCCAAGGTAAAACCCGGACCTCGAACCCGGAGCTTTCGTATCCTAATCTCTCTCCCTTACCAATAGACTACCCCACCGACCCGCCAAAATACCGAAAAAATTTAAGTACATACACTGACAAACTGTCTTTCTTAACTGTTACATCAATAACAGGTGACCCTAGACCTTTCCATAAATTTTAACGAAAATTCAACTTGGCTCCAACGCCGTTTTCTAGCGCTATTCAAAAACGTATTATTTGCCTTTTTGTAACTAAATCCAGAGAATATATTACGTCTATCATGACTAAAGGCTTGGTTACTAATGCTGGCATCGACCGTTAAAAATGGAAAAGGCTGATTACGAAAGGGAATGAGGCCGTGGCGATCTCTTAAGTGGAGAGTCACATATCGGATAGATGTTCACACTATACTGGATGGCTTTTCGTGTCGTCATGAAAGCTTATCTGGTATTGTTTGAACTAGCTTCATTGTTCTGGTTCCGGTTCACTGATTCTTGGCGCGCAAAGGAGATAAAGGCGTCATCGACGTTAATATATTCCACTTCAAAAAAAGACGTCTAACTGGTGTGTCCTTAATACTACTGAGGGGGACATATTATTTCTAATGGTGTCGTCTTAGAGAGAGCTGACAGCGCAGCTGCCTGAATATATACCTTCTACAAAAGCACTCTACCTTTTTCTCTATTAACTACAGTATTTTCTTTCTTACAGCCGGATGGGACAGAACTGTTTCATTTTGTTGATGGATATCCATCTTGGGATGCCTACCTCACAAGTATGATGGCAGATGGTACATGGGGTGATCACGTTGTTCTACACGGCGCGGCAAACTGTTTTCGAACGTGCATCCATGTGATTAGCAGTCTTCTACATCGCTATGACGTAATGATATGCCCAGAGTTTGATGTTACTGGTAGCAACCGGCTTGTGCTGGGTCACCTGCACGAGCTTCACTATGTCAGCCTTATTCCACAGATAGGAGGTAAAGATGTCTGATTATACTGCGATACAAGAGTTACGACCTTGCAATATTAAAAGGAAGACATTTGAGTGGAAAAACTGACTGAACCATTATTATTATTGTTTTTTAGGGCCAGCAGCTTGCCAGCAGTCCCCTGTAAATACTCCACCATTTGACCCTGTTGTTGTAAAAATCCTTGGAAAATGCACGTACTAATGATTACCTACTTTCTCCTTCTTTGAATCATGTTTTAATATACTAGAAACTACCTGTATATTTCTAACCATTCTCGTAAAAGTAGTTAGGTTTTAAAAGGTTACGTCATTCGACCTAGTTGGTTGGAGTCTTTTATAATTTGCCATATTGTAGTAACTTATGAATTAAACTTTACTAGTTTTAGGGCGCCGGACCGATTATTTTGTTATTGAAGTGGGCTTTTTAAAGGATTTTTGGCTAAAATAACATATCAACCGATGCATATTATTCATGAGTTAACTTACCTCAGGCTGGACAGTTTCAGTTAAAAGCAAGAGACTATAAAGGGGACAGAGAGGGCATCCCCCATATACACCCTATTCCATAGGTAATTCGTCTCGAGTTATTTTTAGAATCGGGATAAAGTTACCTCGCGCGAGGCGTGGATGTTTCGTGGAGGTTTCGCATGACCAAACGCCGTGCAAAACATTACGGGCGAGAGGCAATGAGAGCGTAAAAAGATCGAGAGCATTCCTGAATATTGAAGCGAAATGAGTCGGCGCTCACCTGGGAAAAAGGAATCGCTGGACTCTTTGACAACCCGTGAAATCAGTTTAACTCGAAGTTGTCGTGACCTCAGTGCTTTAATAAAATGAGAAATTTCGCCGGTCTATTGAAACCGGTCGTTTGTACAATTTAGGGAGTTTAAGATCAAACGACGCGGACGACAACTAGAACGTCAAAAAAACAATAGGTTTAATTAGGAAAAAAACAACTTCGCACGTGCAACACACTTTTTTGTTCATTTCTTTCCCGTTTTTGCACGACTACGACGTGAAAATGCCTAATTTCGCGTTTTATGGAGGACGTAAATAAGCAACGACGAAATTTTATTTCTCTTTCTGAGCTTGAATATGGTCCCCTGAAATTCAGCTTTAGGAGGGTTCGCCTACAATTGACAAAGTAAGTGGGTAGGAATAATCGCTATAAAGACTGAAAAAAAATAAACATCAAACCAGAAATTGCTCTCTTCAAACTATAAATTATAAATGATCCTGAGAGAANAGGATTTCCCTGCTCTACTGTTAGCTCTATACAAGAGAGGAAGGGCGATTCTTTTTTAATTTCGGTTTCGCTGACACAGCTTTCGCAGAAATCTCGCTGTAGTCGTTTTCGTCGACAAAAGGAATAGCAAAATCGCTCTCCGCGTCTTCCCCCATTTTGTTCTGCGTCATTTCGTGAAGGACGCGTGGCTCTCAGCGTGGGTCATCCACGCGGAATACATTCGTGCTATGTGATTGGCTGTTGTCTAATCCCCCTTGAGATCTGTGGTGTTAAAAATAACTCGAGACGAATTACCTATGGAATAGGGTGTATATGGGGGATGCCCTCTCTGTCCCCTTTATAGTCTCTTGGTTAAAAGCGAAATTCTTATTACCACGGGAATGGTCTGGCCACCGGTCAATTCTGACAAATAAACAACGCACTTGACCCCCCAGTTGAAAACACTACTAACAGTGCTTTGTGCTACTTTTTACTACAGACATCGTGATCTCATGCTAGCAGCTTGTACCGGATTTGGCGATTTTGTTGTAGGACGCTCCAATTTGCTAGTGATTTTTGCTAAAAGCTCATTTAAGGGTGTTTTTTTTTGTAAATTAAGTACTTTTTTTGAAAATAAAGTTGTATAAAGTATTTTATTGCATCATTTAGGAAGCAAATTAGCAATTGTATTTAGTTTGAAAGATTATACCGTGAAAAGTTTGACCATTATAAGTATACTAAGGTTGCGTTCGATTGTGAATCCGGATTTCGGAATTTGCTATCGAAAGCGCAAATGGATTTCACCTCCGAGAAATTCGTTCTCAGGGTGGACTCCAATAAGCAAATCCAAATCCGGATGCCATGGATTACCTTTTTACCGTTCCATTGGGAAATCCGAAAAAGGATTTGCAAACTATTCTCGTGAACATGGATCTTCTTTTTGCTAATTATCCGAAATCCGGATTTTGAACTCTAAATGAAGATTTCCTAATCGAACGCACCCTAAATTTGACCTTTTTAAACAAGTTCCTCCCTTAGCCATTGAATAAGTCAGGTTTTTAAAGGGGAGGAAAGGTCCCAGTCGCGAATAAGGACCCTATTTTCCTTCATATCACGAATCACGTATCTAATATCCATTATTGCAGAAAATTATTTCTAACTGATTACATTCAGTTAATGTCAGGTCTCCTCCGATTTCAAATCATGTTTTTTCTTGGCGTTGATAGGAGTATGGGTAAAGCCTTAAAACAATCTTAGAAACGCATCAGCCCAGCCTGAGAAACAAGATCATTTTTTGGCTTGTTACAATGTGGTCACTATATATATATTACCACCTAAATTCGAATGGGCTTTTTCACGTGTACTTTCCGAAAGAACCACAAATCAGGGAACTTAACGTTAGGTGATCGCACGTCATGCTAGACAGTAAATTCACGGATCACGGCATTTCGAGCTCACTATATGAAACAGACTTTGTGACACAGGACAAGATCGCAAAACCAGCCCAGATCGCTTCAAAAACATACAAACACACTAGAAAGACACAAACTATAGGAAAGGTAAGTAAGTGAGTAAGTGGTCGAATCACGTGGATGTAATAGTGAATAAGGCAAACAAAGTGGTGGGCCTACTAAAGCGTACAGTTAGTAGCAGGAACAGAGAAATTAATTTCGTAAGTCTTAGGTAAGACCGATCAGTTAAAGTCACAGTTAACGCCCTTAAGTATTCTCTCTTTGTGAGATTCATCAAAGACTGGAACAATTCACCAAACCGTCTCTTTACTGGTGAAAATTAATGTTAACAAATTTTAAAAAGGCTTAGAAAGGTGGATGAACATTTATTGACATAACAGCTCATATTTTAACTGTATATTTCCTCGCGGTCCGCCCTTTCAAATGTGTATCATGTTTATATTTGTATGTATTTGAATAAGGTATTGTTATAGCTTTGTTTGTTGATTTACCCCAGTGGCGATTTTCTCGAATTTTCAAGTTTGCAAATATAAACTTTATGAATCGTCAAGTATCGCAATGCTACTAGATACATTAACAAGCGTTACATATAGGCGGGAAGGAGTGGGAGCTAAAGGTGCCAGAGTGTACCATAGCTGCGGGGAGGTGGGTGGGGCAACAAACTAGGTGTCTAGTGTCCGTTTTAACAAAGAGAGGAATAAACAGCATGAAACAGGCCAGTTTATACTGAACTCACAAATATATGCACAACTAGATCCCCGCGGATCCACAGATGCGCCGAAATTTAAATGCACGGGTTCCACGGGCACAGGGAGCGTTTGTGCGTGACGGCACCCAGTAAGAATAGTTAGTATGGGATGCCTGTGGACTGCCAAAGCTCATTTCGTGCTTTCTTTATTAAATCAAGTAAATTAGTTCAGTTGAAGTTGGTGAGGGGACGATCATGGATTAAAGAGGAATTTACGTTCAGTTAAAAACTTTGTGTTTTTACTGTCTTTGTCATGCACTTTCTTAGTCACGTGACTCGTTAACCCGTTTCTATTTATTTTGATCAAAATTTACGACGTTTTGGAAATACAATTTTAAGTAACGATTCGGGTAAGGTGGAAATCAAATCTTTCCCCACATAGTTTTCATTTGTACACAGAGAATGTACAAACCTACAGAAAGGCCGTGTAAGCGATAGAATGTTTATGTCAGTAAATGTATTTAGATTAGGAGGCAGCGTGGCCGAGTGGTGAGACCGCTGGACTTGTAATTCAGAGGCTCCGAGTTCAAGTCCCGTTCTGACCGCTAGCTGGATTTGTTCTCTGTAGTCCCGACTGTAAATCTTCGGCCACGCTTGAAATATAGCCAACTGGTTCGCCTCCTACCAGTTGGGATTTTTTCCCATGTTATTTTCCATTTGTTTCATTATTTGATTCATTATCCCTGAAAAGCCCCATAAGGGGGAGAGGATAATTAAAGTATTATCGCGTTCGTCATAATCTTAATCTGGTGTTCCTGTGGCTTTAAGGCAGACATTTTCGAGCTATCACGGGCGACTGCAAAGTAGCCACCCCTATTAATTTTATCGATCGTTTCCGTAATTTTTCCGTAAGTGCGGACGAACGCGAATCCGTAATCAATGATTACCTCTAGTTTAATATTATTTAACCTGAGACAACTTATAGAAGAATGTATGAGAACTGCTAAAATTGGGCCTGATCTCAGGTTAATTATTATTAAATTATTATTATACTTCATTTTGAAAGGGTGTTTTTCTGTGTTAAAAGATTTTGACCAATCATAAGAGTTGGAAACAATGGCCAAGGAAAGTTTACAATTTTACATGTTCCCCACATAGGATTTCTGTGTTATTCTGACTGAGATGAGATTAATGTTATATGGAAGTTGGTTGGAAAGTAAGGATGAATATACATGTATATACTCCTTTATGAAGTTTTCTTAACTTTTGCTGTATAAGTCATCAGAAGTATAGCACAGACAATAGTAAAGTCAGAGCTCCTTTTTTGCATACCAACTTGACCGAATGAATGAATGAATGAATGAATGAATGAATGAATGATAATTTTATTTATACACGGTTAAAAACATAAGTCTAACTAGATAGAAAATTAATTAAAGTTTAATTGAAGTTTCTCAGTAAGCTGTTGGGTCAAGCCATCCCATACAGCGCTGCAATAATCAAAGTCAGTGGCTCGATAAGACCTAATTGTATATTTAATTGCAGTGTGCATTGAAGCAAATGGCCTGACCCGCTTAAGAGCACCGTTACTTAATAAGAAGTGCAACTGAAGCATAACAACTCAAGGCCAACAGCTTAACGTCACCGCCCAGCGACCCGACCATCTTAACTGAGACAAGGTCTTAAATAACGGCCACCATCATCTCACCATGCAGTTTTTTGAAGACTCTGGTTGTTGGTTCGGCTGGGGTTTGAAGCCACGACCTCCCGCTCGGCAGACCAGTGCTCTTCTAACTGCGCTAACCGGGAGGCGTTAATACATTTTGTTTTTCTTCAAGAGTTATTCATCAGTCTCTGAACTTGTCTTCTCTTCTCTAGTTCAAGCACAGGGTTTACTCCTTCCACCGAAAGAAACATATTAAACATTACTTCATAGATTCAGTTTTGGAAGGAAGGACCAACGGTACAAGAAAGAAGGACCCGATCGTTCCGAAATTTTGGTAATCAAAAATATATATTCCCGACTGTAAAATCAGCTTTGCTTCTTTTGCTCGACTTTAAAGAATGGAGGTACACAGAAGCTGAGTACTTCATGGTCATGCATGAAGTTTTTTTCTTTGGGTTTCACTTTGCATAAATGTTTTGGGGGGACATTTTCCCTTGCTCAAATTTTTGTTTTTGGTTTTCCCTCCCCCCAACATCACTTTTCTTATGGTCCGTTGATGTTCCTTTTGGTCGTCACGCTAACGACACGTTAACCATTCGGTAGAGCCCTGGAAACGAGGGGATCAGGAATGTGCTGGAAGTCAGCCAAGATTTCATTGCATTCCGTGAAAGAAGCTATAAAAGAACAATCAACATATTAAGACGAAGTTCATCAAACGCTTTCTTCCTGAGACCAGCAGCTTTAGGTAAGAGTTGTATATTACCTATGGAATACTTCATAGAAAGTGCGTGGTCATCGTATTAAATAAGACAGGGTTGTTGAAGTATAAAAAATCTCATGACCATTTCCTACTGTTCCATGGTTATTTGAGTTTGAACTCGAGCTTGAAACGTGCATGGTTATGGTATTTAATACGACTAAGTTGTTGAGGTATGAGAAAGCTCACTTCCTGCGCTTACTCGTGTCTGCAGCTCGTGTTTATACTCGTTCCATGGTTCGTTCTGATGGTTATATTCTGGTTATATAAATACCCGGCCACTTGTCTGCATCCATTTGAATGACAAGCATGCTCATTGGTATTCCTCGCTCAGCTTTAAAGCGCAAATGAAGTGGCCGACTATTCTTAAGGTAGTTGCACTGCCTAATTTTGAGCATTTTTGAAGTCACTATAAAGCGGGATACTTTCTTAGGATTACACTATTTTTTTGCCACTAGGCATGTCGTGCCAAACCTGTTAATTATTAAGTTATGGTTTGCCCCCTAGGGGCTATAAATTTAAAAAATTATTTTGTGAAAGGAAAATGAAAGTACTTTCTTTTGTTTAGAATCCTTCAAAGATTACCAAGATGGAAAATCACTAGCTTTAAAAACACAGAAAAAGCGATATCTTAAAATTTGCCGGCAAATTTCTGCTTTTTTCTTAAAGTTCACCGGAGTTGAGTAATTTGAAACATAAAATGTAGCAAGCCAGCGATCGGTTGGTGCTACAAGTTGAACAAAATGGCCAAATTTCACCTTTAAATGAACTATATTTTTCAAGAAAAACGTTCCGGAAGATATGGCTTTCCTCTGTTCAGGCAGCATTTTTTGTTAACACGCTCAAAAATGCTCGGTTAAGTAAAAAATTTAGCAAGCGGGTGTAATGTTTGGCCGCCATCTTGACTTCTCCCTGAGGCCATAGTTAATTGATTTGTCTTTGTTCATGCATGAATTTTTTTCTTTGGTTTTCACTTTGCATAAATGTTTTGGGAGGACATTTTCTCTTGCTCCAATTTTTGTTTTTGGTTTTCCCTACCCCCACCATCACTTTTCTTATGGTCCGTTGCTGTTCCTTTTGGTCGTCACGCTAACGACACGCTAACCATTGGGTAGAGCCCTGGGAACGAGGGGATCAGGACTGTACTGCAGTCAGCCAAGATTTCACTGCATTCCGTGAAAGAAGCTATAAAAGAACAATCAACACATTAAGACGAAGTTCATCAAACGCTTTCTTCCTCAGGTTAGCAGCTTTAGGTAAGAGTTGTATATTTAATACGGAATACTTCATAGAAAGTGCGTGGTCATTGTATTAAATACGACGGGGTTGTTGAAGTATGAAAAATCTCATGACCATTTCCTACTGTTCCATGGTTATTTGAGTTTGAACTCGAGCTTGAAACGT
>CALNXI010003262.1:0-11554 GCA_942486025.1 Porites evermanni | reverse complement strand
ATTTAAAATAGAAAAAAAAGGTGCAATAAAATGGGTCGGGTAAAAACCAAAATGGTAGTTTTTTCCAAAAAAAATTGGTTTTTAAAACAAATTAAAAATCAGGGGGCATCAAACCTTTCCCTCCCCGGCCCCCCAATTTTGTTTCTCCCGTAACTTTCCCACGGGGGGTAAAAGAGGGGGGGGGGGGGGTGGTGGGATTGTGAAAGGAAATTATAAAGACGATCCCTTGACAAAACAAAATTGTAGTGTATCAGTGATAGAGCCCAACTGTAACTAGTTGAGGATTATTGCTTTCTATATTAGGGTCTTCAATGAAGGGGTACAGGTTCTTCTATGTCAGCATGCAAAGAAAGTAGTGTCCAATAGCCCGGGGCTAGTGGATTTTGCTATCGAGCTAGTGAAATCTGTCTTTAACTTGCCCGACAGGCAAGTGATGTTCTTTGCGAAATTCGAATAACAGAAGAAGTGTGAAATTAATTCTGCTCGACGAAAAGCTTTTGGGGCTAGTTGAAATAAAGTCTGGGCTAGTAAATGCTAGCTTCAGCTTGCATGAATGGCTTACTGTAAAAATTATTTTCTTTCCACCCTGTATGTATAGCTTTGGGAGTGAAAATGAAGGATGTGTGAAATAAGGCATCAAGTGGCTTTGACAAAATGTTGAATTCTCCCTTCATTTTATAAACAAACACCTGACAATTTTGACCCTTGAAAATTTTGACTCTTGGGCTGGTACATGCTAGCTACAGCTTGCCCCCAAAACAAGCTGTAAAACAGACTTTGCACCCAAATATCTATGATTCTGAAGACAAGAAAATAAGGTCTTGGACTGGCAACATGGAAAAAGCTGACTTACTTCATCTGAGCCTGTTTGGATTCAGTCTCAGCAGAGCTGATTTCATTCTTGTATGCTGTGGATCAAGAAAAGAGGGAGAAAAGTTGTCATACTTGTGCTGACACAAGGGTCTGGGAAATCAGTGGATAGCCATCTACAACATAGCACACAGAACCCTGCAGCTATAGCTGACAAACCTGCAATGAGCCCCAATCCCAGGTACATATCACACCAATTTGAATAGCCCCTTCCTCACTGCATAGAAGTTCACTCGCCACGCCCCGAATTCTCCTCTGAAGTCATTACTTTACCTACACACAAAATGCTCCAGTAGAGTTGCGAAGAAGATGTCAAACAAATTTCATCAAGGATCACTAACAATAATAATTTGTTACGTGATTTTTGCTGGCATAGAATTAAAACTTGAAAACATTGGACCAACTTCTTTAACTTTCAATCTATGTCAATCCTTACCAACCACAGGGAAAGATAACAGGGAACAGTTGCAATAACCTAAAAATAGTCTCAAGTAACAAAACTATGCCATTATTTTTGGAATTCAACTGATGCGAACACACATTTAAGCTTTATAAACAAATGGCAAATTTCAATTGACCACTCCAGAAAATACCATAACATACCATGATGCTCTTTGTTTGTCACCCCCAAGTTTTGCACAATCATTGTTTTCATTTTCTCTTGGGGCCATTTTAACTCCCAAGAGAAACTGAAAACAATGCTTATGCAAAATTTTGGGGTGTCAACAAAAGAGCATTATGGTATGTTATGGTATTTTCTGGAGTGGTCAATACCCAGTCCCTGGGTGGAAGGCATAAAAGAGAAGTTGGGTGGGGATTATTTTTTCGTCGCTTGACAAAAAAAAAAGTATTTTTAGGCTTACTTTAATTAATTTTGCTCTAGTTTAGAGTTTATTATTTAGTGATAACACAGGTGCACAGGTGAACATACTCATGACTTGGTCGGCAAGTGTCTTGTCTTCTCCTCCTTCATTACTGGATAATCCTGCTGACACAGCATGGAAATGATCCTGAGCTGCTTGAACTGCATTGCTGTCTGCTTGGCTTGTCTGCTCCAGCTTCACAAGAAGATCACTTAGCTTCTTTAGTTCTTTTTCTTTGTTTTTCAGTTGAGATTGATCCTTGGAAAGGTAAAAAAAAATGAAGTAAATTAAATGCAGTTATTGCTTGGTCCTTTTTATGAAGTACAAGCTATTAAGAAGCAATGAAATTCTGGTAAAGGTAAGCTGGGAGGCAGCTCCTAGCTTCCAGTAGAGTTGTAAAATACACAAAATAATAGATTTACAATTACAGCAATACCATAAACTTACATCATCAAAGCTTTTTAGAAGTGTTTTCTTCTTTTTCTTCTCTGCTGCCAGGGAGTCTTTTACATGTTTGAGATCAGAATTTGCTTTCACATCAATCTGTTGACAGAAACCACAATAATTACGTCTTATGGCAAATTCCTTCACTAGTTACACTGTAAGTATCCATGCTAATAACTGTTGATTCTCATTGTAACTGGAAAGTTTATTTTTGTATATATGCTGAACAGATAAATCTCTTCAAGCCAGCCTTTGGAATTAATGATATTCTAAGAAAGAAACAAAATTATTGTCACACTTGTCACACAAGGTTTGCCGTCTATGTCTTCTTTCCTCTTCTGTCCAGTTGCGTAAGCTCACTATTACCAAAGAGGAGCAAAAAACAGCCCTGGGCAAGCAAAATGTCAGAGGTGCATGCCCTCCCCCCCCCCCTGCAAAAAAGTTGGAATTCAATTAAGTTTTTTTCTAGCTCTGCTAGTGACTTCTGACAATAGTTGAACGTCCCAAAAGTGACCGCCCAAAATGCAAAAATTCAAAGGTCTCTTGCAAGAGGATTTCAGGGCATTTGACCCATCGCCCCTGGAAATGTTGCCAAAAAATGTGTTTTGAAACTAGTCAAGCGGTTTTCTGCTCACCGTCGTGCTATAAAGAGGCAAAACTTACCACAAAGCCATTTACAGGTTGTACATTTTGCGGCCTTCTGATCCAGAAACAAAATATTAGCCAGCGAGGTTTGGGCACGCACAGAAAGCAAAATTTTGAGATACGTTTTGCTTTCTCTCCTCCCCTCTTTTTTTGCTTTTCTTGCCTCTTGTTTTTTCTTTTGCTAAGCATTTAGTAGGCTTCATTTTGGTGGGAAGTTTTCAGGAAAGCTTTTAGAAAGATGATGTCACAAGCAGTAGAAGCAACGTGGTTCACAGGCGGTTACGGTGGCACAGGGGCGAATGGGTTAATGCCCTAAAATTCAACACATATACACCCTCCTAATCCCAAGACCTTAAAATCTTAAGTGCCACATGACACTATTCAAACTCAGTAAAAACTTGAAAATAATAATAATGAAAAACATGCCAAGGCAATGGGTACCTTAGAAACTTCATCAAATTTTTTCTCCAACTTTGCAATCACTTCTCCTGATTCCTGATGGTAGAAAAACATTTTCATCAGAAAGAAATTACATTTATATCTCTATTGGTTACTCAAACGTTGAAAAAACCATATTAACTATCTGAAAAGGCAGTCATTTCCTGATGGTTTTATAAAACAGTGATCAAGGAAAATGCTAAGAAAGGAATTGACATTTTTTTTAAACAATTTGCACTCTCTCTGACTCACGGCATAATTTCATTAAAACAGTCGGTGTTCACAGAATTTCCCATCACAAAATACTTACAGCATTTCTCTTTGTTTCCAGTTCAGTGATGACAACATTAAGTTCTAGCACTTTCTCTTCAATCTACAAGAGTACCAGTACAAAAAAATATTTGCAATTGAATTAATTTAAAAATTAAATGTTAAAAAATGTTGCGCTAGAAGAATACCACTTTCTGTGCACATGGCATATTTAAATTCTTGACAGACTTCACCTCCTTGTAATTTTCCTGGAGTTTCCTTATGCTTTCTCGTATTTCCTCAAGTTCAGTTACAGATCTTTTCTGTACATCCTAAAAGAAAAAAAAAGCAACAGTAACCATACCAGTTCCTGGATCAATTTGAAGGCTTTTCCAGATGAAGATAAAAATACATTGTTCAAGTACCACTGTTTTACCTCAGCCATTACAAACTGGTGAGCTATGTAAAGTCTTGAGAGATGTTCAACTTCCCGCATGACCTTCTGGTATTCAAGATAAGAGGCTCTTTCCTACAAACAGGGAAATCACAGTTTGCATCAAACCAGGAGATTCAGTAAATGTGTACAGGTTAATGCACACATCCCAAAAAAATCTGTTAGCGGACAGTTGACGATAATTGGCTAACAATTAACAGATGTTAAAGTGACTGTCACTCATGTATTTGCCACCCATGGCCAGTGGCTGACAAACAGTCCATTGACAGAATTTAATTGATTTTTGTGAGAGTGGTCTTCACAAAGAGATTCCTGTCCACAGAAAATAGTCTTGAGCAACATAAAGACCTACACTGCAGCTGACCACGCACCAGATTTGGCTTGGCATTTCAAAGGCCTGAAGTATCACAGAGAGTAAGATTTTTTGAAATCTTTTCAACTGGCCCATTAACCTAGTAGCAAGTTCTAACACTTGTAGAAAATGCTGCAGTCAGGCTTTTGATTGGATATGACTAATAAATGTCCAACTTTTATCAACTAAGTTCCTGAAACATTGACTGTCTGGCAATTGTGATTTTGTGCGAGAAACTGCACATAATAACAGCTTTTTTTATACATAGTAATTGTACCTCTTTCAGCTTGGTCAATGTTGGTGTTATTTCCTCAGCCAAAATCTGAAAAAATTTGATACATTGTAATGATATCTATATAAAAAAGAATTTGACTGAGTCGTTAATTTCATATCAGATACAGGGTTGTCACTAAGATTTCAAGTTGCCGGGTATTTGTTGTTAGTAGCCGGGGAAGTCGCAAGCAGTCATGGAGCACTTCCCACCCCCCACCCCCCCTCCCCCAAGAAGGTTTTGAAGTACAGCTTTTACCGTTTTCGAAAAGGCATTACTGCCCCAAAAAAGCAATCTTCATCAAGAGTACAGCTATCATTAGCGGTTTTATGATGATCAAGTCTTTATTAAAGAAACTACAACATTCTGAGATACTAAAATAATAGTTAAATTACTTTACGTAAGGGCTCGTTGGAAGGTTTTTTTAGTGGCCGCCAAATGGGAATATACATGTAAGCACCGGGCCTAAAAAAAAAAAACAGGTTGGCACGGGTCACGTTATCTGCGCAGTCTTATCTTCACGCAGACAAGGCGCATGCTGGCCAGTGAAGTGTTAAATCACAACGATACTTTACAAAAAAATGCTAAAAATGTTGAAAGGACAATCGATTCTTAAACGGTGCAAATGAATTAACATGCGCTGTAAAATCAATTGTAAATCCTCATTATTTTAGTTGTACATAAGAACGAAACCTTTTACGGAAAACAAAAGTGAAACTAACATTGCAAATGAATTAACCCACGCAGAAGCGGAAATAAGAAAAGCGGACGATGAATGTACGAAAAAGCATCATAAACATAAGGTTACTATGGCTTGTTGAAAAATAAAAGTATGATAAGGCTAAAACAAGCGTAACGCACGAAAAATCGTGGGATAAAATATGGCAAAACTAAACTGCACAACTGGTGACATTAGCGGTCTCGAATTTGTGAACGAAACATCACTTAACATACGAAGAAACTGACCTACGGAAAAGCGTTTAAATGACAGGGCTAATACTTTATAAACGACGCTGAGATGTCAAAACGAGACTCAAGGAGAAGAATGTGAAAGTAATGCTAATACTTAACTTCCCTTTTATATATAACTTCTTGGAAGTAGAACTAAGAGCATGTGATCATGGCCTGCGGACAACGATCGAATATTTCCCGTTGACCGTGCGTTATTTTATATACTCGATACCTAAAGCTAAATGTAGACCTGGTCACTTAAATGTCCACATATTAAACATGGCAATCAGTCATAGTCTTCATCTTCAAAGCCTTCATCATAATCCTAATTATCATCAACATCAGCATCAGGGAGATTTAACCCTCAGATGATGCCTCAACTTAGATGTCAACAGAGATCTGCTCAGGTCTTTCATCGTGAACAAAGAGTGCAGAATCCTTTGCCACTTCTTCGACATGTTCAACACAAACCCTACACAACGGTTGAAACTAGGGACTTTTAGCATCGACAAAGGTGACGGCAGCGAAAACGTCACTTTTAAAAATGAATTGGCGTTTTTCCCAACTTTGTCGCTTTTTTTTCAATTCGCTGAAAATAGCTAATGTACGCCAATTTCCCTAGAGTTGATTTCTTTGGGCGCCCTCAAGTTTAGAAAGAGAAAGAAAAGTTTGTTGTCGCTTGTTTTACGTCCTCCATAAAACGTGAAACTAGGCATTTTCGCGTTGTAGTCGTGCAGTGACGGCAAAGAAATGTACAAAAAAGCGTGATGTATGTGCAAACTAGTTGTTTTGCTCAATAAACCTATTGCTTTTTTGACGTTCTCGTTGCCGTCGCCGTTGCTAAAACTCCCTACTGACATTTCGCGAACAGAGAGTTTTCGCGCATGTGTACTAGTACCAAATCTAAGTCAGATGTCTTTTTCTGATGTTTCTTAGTTTTTGCAAGCGAGTATTTCAGAATTACTTAAACCTGCTGCAGATGAAACTCGCATTTAGTTTGATGGATAGTCTTTGCGTGTTTCAAAGGTGTGCTCTTTTGGTTTAATTTAACGATGAAAGTAGCCAAGGGCCATGCTCTGAGTAGCCGGGGGAAATCCCTGGTCCCCGGCCCTTAGTGACAACCCTGAGATATAAAGGTAAGAAAAAAAAAAAATTTGAGTTGTACACATTCAATACTTCCACACTGAACATCAAAAGCTTCATTATTTATAGTAAGCAAAATCACACTTATTACAACATATATAAGTACCATGTAACTGCATGTACATTGTATATGGAAAAAAACTCACAATGTGCAGTATATTGCAATCAAAACACAAAGATAAATGAGGATCTTACAGTTTCAATCTCTTGCAGCTTGCTGTCTTTCTTCTCGATGGTGCGCTGAGCAGATTGCTTTTTACTCTCATACATTCTTGTTCCTGCTGCTTCTTCTATCATGGACAAAATCTACAAACAGGACAAACGTTTCTTTTCAATCATCCAGGGATGTCATTTACATTTCAAGTTAATGAGCATAATTATGCAATTAATAGCAAGGAAATTAAACAGCTAGGAAGTTATTTTGATTTTCTTCTGCTTTTGTTTCTTACATAATTAAAATAATACGGTGACAATGACCGCCAAAGAGATTCTTACAGAGTATTGTAACATTTACTTTCATGCAAAAAATAAAAAGAGTGGAAGTGACATGGTACGTGACTACGTGTGGCTGTGCAACTACACAATAAAAAAATTAGTAGTAATTGTTACATAATATATCATAAAGGTCACCCTGATAGTAACATCCTCATTGTTCTCCTAACCAGGTAACCGATAAAATTTACGGCTTAAAGCAACACTTCTTACCACTTGCAACCGCTCGAAGTGTCACTAAAATTAAATAAGTTGTTTAAAAAAATATGCAAGTTGTGATCCAAGCCGATCCTCAAAAGAAAAGAAAGTAAATAAGGAAAACAAAAGGTATACACAGCTCTTCTCTCTGACTACTTTATTTAAAATGCTTGCTGGTACCTTTTGAGGCACTGCAGGCTAACAATTTTTTCACGTGCTTCTGTCCCATATTCTAGACATTCTTGAACAGGAAAAGTTTGTGATTTCCGTAACTTGTGTTACTAAATTGACGCTAGCAGCAAAGGCAGCCTTCATTTGCAGAATTCTCTGTTTTGAGGTGTTTAAAATACTTCTTGGTCAATTGATTGACAGCATGCTTGAAAATAAAAGCCTTCGTGAATGCGAAGCTACCCTGAACCCCCCACCAGGAGAGTGCGCCTCTGGCATATAAAAAGTATTTTTGGCCTTACGGTTAAAAATGGTCCCTTACTGGCTGAGCAAAAAATTTTGGGAGAACAATGCATCCTCTACAAGCAAGAAATCACACTCATGTATGGGGGCATCATCACTCTTTCCTTCAGTACTTGTAAACTGCACCTTAAGCAGTCTCACAAAGTCCCCCAACCAGTGTTGTAAATTATCCCTGAAAAGCTCTGTGGGGAGTGGATAATAAGATATTTACAATTTACAATTATTGTTGTCTTAAAGTTTTTGCAAAACTTACTTCGGGAGGTTTCATGTTCAGCACTTTAGTGATTCTGCCCTATAAAATGCAAAAAGGGAAATTCAAAATACATATAGTTTCCTTTAAAGTTCAAAAAGTAACAAGCTTAGGAAAAATTAGGAATTTGAACAAGTTGGTTCTTCAGGAGAGGGGAAAACTGGATCACAGATACAATGTAAACCTCTCAGAGCAGAAAAGAGAACCAAAAACAGCATCAACCCACACATGGCCTTGATGCCAGGACATTCACTACACCTATTTTTGAATACCTGTTACAGGTCAAATTTGATTTCAGGGTAATTTTGATAACCTAGGTGACTCTCAATTTCCTGTCTCGACACAGCCCTAAGAGAAAAAGGAAACTGCGAATCAAATTAGCTTAAGTTTAACCTATGGACCTGTAACAGCTGTAGTAAAAACTGTGCCTTGTCTTACACACAAGATGAGATTACCCAAAGTTAAGAGGTCTTTGACATCAATGATTTATTCAACAATTTAATTTTGACAGAACCTGCATTGTACCTGCATGATAAGANTATCATAAAGGTCACCCTGATAGTAACATCCTCATTGTTCTCCTAACCAGGTAACCGATAAAATTTACGGCTTAAAGCAACACTTCTTACCACTTGCAACCGCTCGAAGTGTCACTAAAATTAAATAAGTTGTTTAAAAAAATATGCAAGTTGTGATCCAAGCCGATCCTCAAAAGAAAAGAAAGTAAATAAGGAAAACAAAAGGTATACACAGCTCTTCTCTCTGACTACTTTATTTAAAATGCTTGCTGGTACCTTTTGAGGCACTGCAGGCTAACAATTTTTTCACGTGCTTCTGTCCCATATTCTAGACATTCTTGAACAGGAAAAGTTTGTGATTTCCGTAACTTGTGTTACTAAATTGACGCTAGCAGCAAAGGCAGCCTTCATTTGCAGAATTCTCTGTTTTGAGGTGTTTAAAATACTTCTTGGTCAATTGATTGACAGCATGCTTGAAAATAAAAGCCTTCGTGAATGCGAAGCTACCCTGAACCCCCCACCAGGAGAGTGCGCCTCTGGCATATAAAAAGTATTTTTGGCCTTACGGTTAAAAATGGTCCCTTACTGGCTGAGCAAAAAATTTTGGGAGAACAATGCATCCTCTACAAGCAAGAAATCACACTCATGTATGGGGGCATCATCACTCTTTCCTTCAGTACTTGTAAACTGCACCTTAAGCAGTCTCACAAAGTCCCCCAACCAGTGTTGTAAATTATCCCTGAAAAGCTCTGTGGGGAGTGGATAATAAGATATTTACAATTTACAATTATTGTTGTCTTAAAGTTTTTGCAAAACTTACTTCGGGAGGTTTCATGTTCAGCACTTTAGTGATTCTGCCCTATAAAATGCAAAAAGGGAAATTCAAAATACATATAGTTTCCTTTAAAGTTCAAAAAGTAACAAGCTTAGGAAAAATTAGGAATTTGAACAAGTTGGTTCTTCAGGAGAGGGGAAAACTGGATCACAGATACAATGTAAACCTCTCAGAGCAGAAAAGAGAACCAAAAACAGCATCAACCCACACATGGCCTTGATGCCAGGACATTCACTACACCTATTTTTGAATACCTGTTACAGGTCAAATTTGATTTCAGGGTAATTTTGATAACCTAGGTGACTCTCAATTTCCTGTCTCGACACAGCCCTAAGAGAAAAAGGAAACTGCGAATCAAATTAGCTTAAGTTTAACCTATGGACCTGTAACAGCTGTAGTAAAAACTGTGCCTTGTCTTACACACAAGATGAGATTACCCAAAGTTAAGAGGTCTTTGACATCAATGATTTATTCAACAATTTAATTTTGACAGAACCTGCATTGTACCTGCATGATAAGAAAATGAGGATTGTTAACATTAAGCTGGACTGAGCGGAACAGGTCCTGGACTCTGGTGTTGTTGGCATTGCATCCATTGATAAGATATTTGTTTCTGCCCCCAATTACAACCTGCGGTAATTAAATATAGTAATACAAACAATTGGTCATTTTCATAAAGTAATTCCAGCACTTGAGCCACAAGTTTTTTCCCTGGCTGATTTCATAGGAAACCAAAGAGGGAATTAAGCCTATAGAACCTCCTTCCATGTGCATGTAACCATTCAATTCTCCTGATAATACATGTAATTGCATATACATGTACCTGGCATCTTGAAATCTTAGTGACGGCCCTGCATTCTTACTCATAGATAATCCGAGCATCTCTGAATGCAAGGTAGCTTACTCAGCGTGCAAAGAAAATCATGTCTGATAGCCCAGGGCTATTGGATTTTGCTATTTTTTTGCTATTTTTGCTAATGGGCTAGTGATTTTTGTTCTTAACTTGCCTGACGGGCAAGTGCTGTTTTTTGGGGGAAATTCAAATTACAGAAGGATTGTAATCAATCCTGCTAATCAAATAGGGTTTTGGGACTAGTTTAAATGACTTGTGGGCTAGTACACACTAGCTACAGCTTGCCCAAATGGCAGTGTAAAACTCACTTTCTTTGCACCCTACTTACTGGCCAGTCACCACGTCATCAACGAAACTGCCATCAAGAGGTCAACTTGCCACTATGACACATTCTACTCAACTAGGATTACATGTAGATGAGATTCTAGACAATAACCCCAGTGTATGTATCGATCTCAGAAGTCAGTTGATTCATACGCCCAGGGTACTTGGCTTACTCCCATTCTTCACGTGGCTCCACTGACAAAAACTACAGCACTCACTTGCTAATCCTGCAAGCTATGCAGGCTACACAGTTGGTGGAGAGTTGCACCATAGACAAAACTGAACTCTTGTTGATTCCATCTCATCCTCGGAGACCCAGGGGCAGATAGTGGGGGCAAGGGAAAGACTAAACGCGCGGAAACAAATGGCGCGAAGAAAAGTAAAGAACGGCGAGAAGAGTTACTTTTCTTCACGCCATTTTTTTTCCGCCCGTTTAGTCTTTCCCTTGCCCCCACTATCTGCCCCTGGGTCTCCGAGGATGATTCCATCTGCGAAACGGCAACAAAATCCGTGTTCTGGATCCCCACATGTGTACCAGGATTTGAGCATGTGCCATGATTGGCCTGTTGAAAATGCCATGGTCAAATTTGCCAATTGAGATGACAGGAAATTCAAAACTCACTTTTGGTAACGGTCAGTGTAAAACACAGACTGCGGACCGGGGGTAAAATGCAGGCTGAGTGTAAAATGCAGACTGCAGACTGAGAGTAAAACGCAGGCTGGGGTAAAATGCAGAATAAAGACTGTAGACTTTTTTAAACATTTGTGCTCCTTCTTCTCCAAATCGGTGAAATAGCTAGCTGGTATCAGTTACACACTTCGCTTCCTAGTTGAAGTGGATTGCACATTCGCCAGAAGTTTCAATGAACATCCGAACAGGTTAAGTCTGTGTACCTTGATTTGCAATACTTTCATAGAAGGTCATCCAAATTT
>CALNXI010003261.1:7482-49974 GCA_942486025.1 Porites evermanni | reverse complement strand
TCTTCTGAGTCCTCACTGTTTGTGAACACGTTTCTTCGCACCTTGATACCCAGTTTTACCAGATCACTGTTGACTTTAGAGGGATTAGAAAACGAGTTGAACGCCATTTGTTTCCTTTTTCCTAACAGATGCTTTATTTTCTCCCTTTTCTCGTCTGATTTTCCAAACATTGGTCGGCTGTTGACTTCAAACCGTCTTTTACGACGGTGCTCATCAAATCCTGCAAAACCAGAACCAAAGTATTGTTATCAATGTGCTTAAAACCATGAACATTTTTATCCTGGAAGTTCACAGTTCTTTTATTGACCCTGTTCTACTAGCTGAGCAGCCAAAGAGGCGAATGTTAACAATTTGTGGGGCGCTCAGCGCACGCTTCGTTAAAAATTATCATGTCAGCTCCCAGGAAGCCAAAACACAAAAACTGGTTACATCACGCGGTTAGCTCAGTGAGGAGAGCACCGGTCTACGCAGCGAGAGGTTTCTGATCAGGGGTTACTGGTCATTTCGCCCCGGTCACTTAGCCCCCTATTTTCGAGTCATTTAGCTCCCAAAAACAAAGTCATACCCGCATACACGAGTCACTTAGCCACTCCGAAAAACTTGAAAATAGGGGGCTAAGTAACCAGGGCGAAATGACTTGGGGGCGAAATGACCAGTTACCGTTATTGACCAAGCTTATTCGGTCGAGATGGCTGGATACTGGCCAAGTTTTTTTTTATAATGCCGTTTGCGTTTATATTGACCATGAACGAACAAGCTTGGTCAATATACGGTTTGTATGGCCAGCCAAAAGGAGAACGTTTTCGCGCGGGACCAACGCGGGAAATCCCGAGTGAGCAAGATGGGCCCATCTCGCCCGCTCGGGGAGCCAATCAGAACGCAGAATTCGAGTCATCTTGCCCACTCGCGGATTCAGCCACTGGGTCTTAAAACAGCAACAGCGGGAAGTTGATGCTTGTAAAGTTAATTCTCCATAACATTGCTCCAAATCTTTTTAAGAGTTTTTTATTAGGTCTTCACATGTTTATTCCACTAGGTGTAATAGTTTAGATATTTTAATTCCTAAGTCCGTACAGAATCTGCCAAGAAAGGAATATTTTATACTGGAGCCCAGACTTTTAATAACTTGCCACCCCGTCTGAAGGAAGTTGACTCCATAGTGATTTTTCAAACACTTCTTAATGATATTATTTTTTAGAGTTCTTGTAAATATTTTAGAGCTTTTTAGAGTGTTAATTTACGTAGCTATAAAATTCTTAGTTTTCATCCATCGTCATTGTACTTAGTCTTTACATTTTTCTGATAGTTGTTCTGTTACAGTTATTTTTTCCTTTAATTGTTAATTTTTTAGTTGCCCAGGGCACCCATTAATAACAGCTTCAGCTGACGGGTTTACCCTGGTTAAATATGTTATTATTATTATTATTATTATTATTATTATTATTATTATTTATTACCTTCTCCATGATATCTTATTTTCTTTGCCAGTTCAATATCCTCCAGTCTCTCTGGCACAAGAGCCACATCTAATGCTGCTCTTTGCTTCAGCTCACTGTCCTTCATGTCTTGAGCTTTCACTTCACGTTTAGTCTCTCGGAATTTCTTCCTTAGCAATTGATTAGCAGCATAATCATCCTTCCACACTGACTGAACTTCCTAAAATGTTTTCCAACTTAATTATTTTTCTTGCTCTTCTGAGATCAGTGGCAGATCCAGAGGAGGGGCCAGGGGGGCCCACCTTATTTTTAGACCAAACTGAGGCCTGAAGGGCCGAAAAAATATTATTTTTTTAAGACCGCGTCCCCCCTTATCTCAGGTTCTGGATGACTGCGCCCCCGCCCCTTATCTGAAGGTCTGGATCTGCCACTGTAGATAGAGTCGAAGCCCCTCCCCACTCCTTTATGGATACCCGCTTAATACGGACACCACGATCAGTACGGACGCCTTCTATAATCCCTTCACTGACCATATGGTGATTTTTCACTATTAAACAATGAGTTTTCGTGCGACTAGTTAAAAAGAACCTGTTTAGTATTTTTTTAAAGACACTTTTCTCATTTCACTACTTAAAAAGTTAGCCCGAGGAAACAGTTGACATTTCTCGACGCCAGCAGACATCTCCATACGTATGACACATTACCACCCAGGTCTTTTCCAACCAATCAGAAGCATATCCAGATCTGGGTAGTGACGTGTCATCAGTATGGAATTTCGGAGCTTGTTTAATTCCTCAGGCGTCGTTTTGTGTGGAAACCAGAGGCAGCGTCAAAATTATCGGCTGTTTTCTCAGGCTTTTTAAAAGTATAAAATTGTCCACTTGCCATAGTGTTGATGCTCTCAAAAGACAGAGTTAGGCAGGCCTGTTTCAGACGCCTTACTTTTAAGTGGCGAACCTAACTGAATAATTTCAACTTTGTAGCAACACTAGCGTGACATCTGATTCAGATGGCGCACTGGGTGTTGAGCCTAAGTTAAGTTTGACAAAAGTTCGACAGACTCTGTTGAACTTAACACTTTTGCTGTACCAAACTAAAACTGCCGTACCAAATTGATTCAGCAACGTGCAAAGAAAGTGATGTCCGATAGCCTGGGGCTAGTGGTTTTTGCTATCGGGCAAGGGAATTCTGTTCTTGACTTGCCCAACATGCATGTAATCCTTTTTTGGGGGAATTCAAATTTCAGAAGAACTGTAATCAATGCTCCTCATTTTGGGCTAGTTAAAATGACTTTTGGGCTACTAAGTACATACAAGCTACAGCTTGCCCGAAAGGAGAGCTGTAAAATTGACTTTCTTTGCACCCTGTTCAGACACCACTCTTTTGCCATACTTAATTCATCAGTTAGGTAGGGCACAAGAGTTGAGCGGCATCTGAACCGGTCCTTAGATGTTGATGTATCTTGTGGACATTTACCTGCAGTTGGCCAAGAGTAGGCTGAACTGATTTGGACTTCTCTTGATCTTTAACTCCATGCTCCAGTTTAAACATTGGATCTGTTGCCATCTTTTTGGCATCCTCCCTGTCTGAATAATAATAAAAAAAACAAATGGGTTTGCTAATTGAAGGGCTTCCTTTTTTAGGGTGAAATTCATTTTGTTGCAGGATCGAGCTAATTTTTGTCAGACTGACTTGTTGCTGTTGCCTGCTAACAACTTGCTAAATTGTAGTCACTTAAAAGGGAGTGAAACAAAGCCCATTTCACCCCATAACAGGCAGGGTTTTCATTTGAGGCCAGAGACTGGACGTTTTGTCCAGTTGTTTGCAATTCTGTCTTGACTTTGATGCCAATATTTGAGGGTTTTTTAATGATCATTTTTTTTTTTTTACTTAAGCAGCTCACTGCCATTTCCGCCTCCTTGTTCCCCTACCAACTATCCAATTTCATTTAAAATTTTACTTTTTAAAGACAATTTGAGTGAACTCCCGCCTTCCCTGGGAAACTGATTCTTGGGTTCCAGAAACTCTGGAAACAGCATTTCCGAGTGTTCTTTTTCTAAAGATTTCCTGGGGGGCACATGTCCCCAGAGCCCCCTAAGTAGCTCGCATCTTCGGCGTCCAGTGCTTTCAGATATATGTCCCCTCTTTTAAAATCTGTCAAAAACCCTGAAAAGGTGAAGGAGGCAGGGAGGGGAGAGGTTCCATTTTTTTCATCCCTTGTATACCTCTCACATTCTCACGTGTCTGATTTTACTTTAATGCCTTTCTTTTCATCCTTATTCTGTTTTGCATACTACCCTGAGCAGTACCCCTCCTGTGTGTTTGGACAAAACAACTCTATATTCATTGTAAGATCTTTTTTGTTCCTCTGAAGGCTAAGGTGTAAGTGGAGATGCCTAAAATCCACAGTACCTGTCAACTCTACAGTTTCTGTTGCAGATGGTTCCCATCTTTCTTCTTTTCTCCTGGCACCGCTCACAATTACATAATCACAGTTCTAAGAGCAAAAAAGCATTTATAAAAAGGGATTATTCATTTCTCACTTTTGACTTGGGTCATATACAATAATATTAAATCACAACAGACACATGTACACCAACATCAATCTACCCCTAACAATATCAATACATCATCAAAAGAATTATTATCATTATTATTATTATTATTATTATTATTATTATCATTATAGGAAATATATGGAGATCAGTCGGGAGAATTTGAATGTGGATATTGGGGCTTAACGGACTTACCTTGGGATCTGTTTCGATTTCAAAGTGATTATCACACAGATGACATTTCATCCGAAATCTATAAATGGGTGTTGTGTAGTAATTACCAACTTTCTTCTTCTCAGCATTGTAGCGTACACCTAGGGTATGAAATACCACAATTAATAGAGAATTCTGATGGAGTAGCAAGCAAAGTAAGGACACAGGGTTCTGTGAAAGCTCCAAGCAAGGGGTGGGGAGGGGGGAAGGGGGGATGGGGACCAAAAATTGCCGCCTAGGTATCATGGATGCACTGCCTACACACATTATTTTAAATTTTGAGGAGGTTTTTTTTCTGCAAAAATTAAGTGCCACACAGTATATATCAGAAATGTTGTCTTGCAATGTACACTCACCCATTCCTATATGGTTTCCACATCCCCCACACCAAATATTGTATGGCATTTCAAATCTAAAAGAGAGTGGAAGACACTTTAATAAAAATATAGTAAAACCGTTTTGGATTTGATAACTAGAACCTGCCACTGGACAAAATCCATTTAACCATGGTGGATGAAAGAATCACTGAAATATTTCATGATATAATTCATCAAGAGTTGATTTCGGAAATGTGTAATGTTTTATGACTTTTTAATGTAGGAACTAGTGGTAAAAAATTTCATTTGCTACATGTATTTTCTTTATTTACTGGGAAATCTTGCCTCTCCAGGAGCGTAGCATCCATATACGTACATATGCCTATGCATACAGCTGATCTGGAAAAACATTCTCATTTTTCCTGCAAGTATTATTTTTTTATCATTGAATTTGGATGACTGATGATTTTTTTGGCACTGTAAGTGTTAGTTTTATTTTCCTTTATCTTCTTATTATTCCATAAACAGACAATGATATTGATGGCATTGCAACAGAGTTTGCCCGTTTGAACAGTAGGTGTCGAGTTATCCCCCTTTGCTTACGTGTAATCTCCTTGATGGCGTCACTGTCTCACCCTTTTTTCTGTAACACTGTACATAACTACTGCATTTTACTTTGCATTTATTTACTGAAAATGTCCTGCAGAACTTTGCAGGACCAAGACCCTAAACTGTAAAATTTTGTATGGAAGCATGACCCCAGAACTTCCTATAATGTTCATTATTTCCTGTGCACACACCTTCAAAATCTCACACTGTTGACAATGTTGAAAACTATTTCTTTGGAATTATCTATAAAAAGTAAAACAGCATATATACCTAATGATAAGGATCCCTTGACCAAGCTTTCTTGCCCTCTCACGAAGTGGATGCTGTCCATGGTATCTGTCAAGTGAACCCTGTGCAAAGAAAATTTGTCAAATAGTTAATATTGCAGTTATTTAGCTTTGATATACTGGACCTTATTAATGAAGATCATGATGGCTGAGGATGATAATGATGATGACTGATCCTATAAATGATGATGGCGATTATCATAATGATCTTATTGATGATGATGATGATGATGATGATGATGATGATGATGGAGATAACAATGGTCTTGTTGACACACGTATGTCATAGTTCAGTTTTGTAATTCGTTCAATTTTTATTTCCGGTTATTTATGGACATGGTCACATATGATTATTTGAGTTTGAGCAAAACCAAAAAGAATTGAACCACTTGAGAAGGTGATGAAGGCATAAACGAGACAAACGAATCTTTTGTTTAAACAGGTCGTTGCCGAATAAGGTATGTACATTAGCAGGATAAAGGCCCTAGAAGTTATATTTGAGTTAAAAATCTATCACGCATTAACGCATCGAGTTGATCACGACGCGAAATGAATTTCAACCGACCTGCTCCGGAGTCCAGTCCGGTGGGTAGTATTTATTAACGGCCTTTCTTTCACCCTAAAAAAAAAAAACAAGAACACAGCGTTATTTAAGAACGTTTAAAGCATGGTTTGATAATTCCGCGAACTTGACATTGCTGTCCGTGCACTTGACATTGCTCTTGGAAATCATGCATTGCGCTGTTTCCCAGAATTAACTGTAGGCTTTTAGCCAATGAGAAGACAGATGGTGACTACAATGTATAATAATCATAATGATCTTATTGATGATGATGATGATGATGATGATGGAGATAACAATGGTCTTGTTGATACACGTATGTCATAGTTCAGTTTTGTAATTCGTTCAATTTTTATTTCCGGTTATTTATGGACATGGTCACATATGATTATTTGAGTCTGAACAAACCCAAAAAAGTTGAACCACTTGAGAAGGTGATGAAGGCATAAACGAGACAAACGAATCTTTTGTTTAAACAGGTCGTTGTCGAATAAGGTATGTACATTAGCAGGATAAAGGCCCTAGAAGTTATATTTGAGTTAAAAAACTATCACGCATTAACGCATCAAGTTGATCACGACGCGAAATGAATTTCAACCGACCTGCTCCGGAGTCCAGTCCGGTGGGTAATATTTATTGACGGCCTTTCTTTCACCCTAAAAAAAACAAGGACACAGCGTTATTTAAGAACGTTTAAAGCATAGTTTGGTAACGAAAGTGGTGAATTAATTGAACAAATTTTGTCAAAACTTACCATTTTGATGCTAAACTCGACTCCGACGATTTCTAGACGATGTAAACAAGGCTCAGAACTGGCAGTCAGCGGTCAATGCAAAAAGCAAAGAGATGGCAGTGTAGTTGAATTGAATTGTGTTTCAAAGGGGAAATCTCAAGTAATTTTCATTTTAAGGCAATTTTCTCCTCGAATTGAAAAAAAATTTGGAGATCAAACGGCTAGTTTTCTTTCCGTTGGAAATGATTGGCAATATCTCACAAGTTTTGTGTAAAGTATTCCACAATGACTGATATATGAAATCCACATCTTCGAGGCCATCTACGCGTGGTTGATAGCGAGGCTCCGCTCCGGATGTTTTCGAAATATGGCGGTAATTGTCAAAGTAGTTTTAACTTTGCCGACAAATCCCTTCGTTGAGGACGCCTTCCTTCCTTTACCAAACTTGTGATGGCCTTCGACAACAAAAGAGTCATTTGGATTGCTGCTGGTGTGCTGTCTGGACTGGGTACAGCTTTCTGTATCACGGAACTACGAAAATTTATCAGGGAGAAATGTACACGAAAACCCCTTTCCAAAATGGAGGACAGCATTCGCTTAGAAGATCTGGAAGTTCTTGCTCGATCACCGAACTATTCACTGCGGAAAAGCGCCGAGCAAGTGGTGTTGGACAGGGCGATGAAGGATCACAATCTTGATTTTATCATCACTGCTTGTTACAGCACCGACGAAATCCAGGTTTTGAAAGCGGTTGTTGCTTTGGCAGTCTTAGTGAAAAATTCCGAACGCGTTGCAAGAGACAAGTTAATTGAACATGGTACATTGGAATCGCTTTCCCATGCTCTCGTTCATTCCGTTGAGGTGGGATTTAAGAAACTCGTTGAAATCGGAGGCTACGATTTTCGTTTGCAGCGGTGTGCGTCGGAATCGTTATTTCACCTTGTTTATGATGAAGATGCCACTAAAATTCGTTTAGTGAAATCGAACTCATCTATTATCGGAACTCTTCTAGAACTAGTTTCTGAGACAAGGAATAAGGAGGTAATGAGATGGAGTTTATTCACAGTGCATCAACTAGCCGCTTGTGAAACTCTGCGGCCGGTTATCCTAGAACATGGGGTGATACCGGTTGTCTCGCAAACTCTGGTGAAAAATCAAGGAGATTTTGTGTTGATGAGAACTTGCTTGCACACAATGGTGATGTTTGTAAATAATAACACGGAGGAGGAAGTTGAACATCTCAAGGAAATGGCCAAATATGACATATTCAGACCGGCTGTTGTCTCTCTTAGATCTGGTAAGTACGGACGAAGTGCCTGAGGTGGGGGCCCTGTGCACATTTTGCGGGTGAAACTGAGTGTGCCTCTACATTATAGTTTTCATTCACAACAGTTTCCCATGCAAGTGAATTGGTCAGCGCCATAGTTGGCCTCTGACACTCTGTAACTCTAGCCCGATTCTCAGATGCTCCACATATGTCATGCACGATCGAGAGAGAGAGAGAGAGAGTGCATGGCCACGAACATTTAAGAATCAGGCTACTGTAACCCTAACTCTATATACACTTGTAGTGTACTGTTTCAAATTTCACCATGATTAGTCATACTAGCTAAGGTATGTCAATCGAAGGTGAATCTTCTGGATTTAAATTCTTAGTGAACACACCCATGCTTACATGTTTAGAAAGATAAAGAAAAATTTGTTGTCATGTCTTTACATGTACACCCACCATGAAGTTTGAAAATGGAGAATTCCACATGACCGTCATGCAGAGAATGGCAAGGAAATGTACTAAAAAGTGGAAATTTTCTGTTATATATGTGTGTCCACATTAGCTGGGTGTTTGCGGTCGACCTTCCTTGAATTGAATTAGGAGATGGTTGATATAGGAAACATGCACAGTACATGTACTTGTGACTGGCCTAATTTTAGAATGGGACATCAGTTTGAATACATTTGAAATCTGGGTGGCACATACACTGTAGGTACAGTTCCTTAAAACCCACCCAAGATCCCCCCCCCCCCACTACCCTTTAACACCCACTGCCAAGTATTTAGAAGCAAATAAAACCATAAATTATTAAAATTGATGTCATAAACCAATTCAATGCCAGCTCCCAGTTCGCTTGCTAGCTCAGTTGGTTAGACCATCGCACCGGTATAGCAGAGGTCAGGGTTTGAATCCCTGCGAGCCTGAATTTTTTAGGCTCTCTTTCCACAACTGCATAAGTTGTATTATTTGACTGTAATGATCTTCTCTGCCTTAATTTATTTTTTCATCACACGCTTCAAATATATGAAATTCATATATTCATCATTTCACAATGAGGCTGTGTTTGTCTATGCAGATGATAGTGACCTTGTTTACTGGGCAGCTGGATTACTGCATCAGTTTGCCATTCAGGATCTCCACAAGACAGAAATATGTGCCATCCCGAACATCATCAAATCACTTCAAAATGTGCTGTGTTCAAGTGAAGCTATCCTACAGAGGTTGATCCTTCGTGTTGTCAGTTTCCTCTGTGTTGGAAATCAGTCATTCCGTAGTAGCGTTCTTCATTGTTCTTCACTTGTGGCCCGACTGCCGATTTGTCTTGCTTCTGGTGACAGTGATATTGTGCACTGGGCAGTGGTTTTACTTCATGATCTTCTGCTTTCTGAAGGTTTGTTTAATGCTCTACTAGAATTTTAAGATATATCTAGAACTGTAGCCTGCGAATGCAGATACGTTTCCAGTTGTCGCTCCTCTCCACCCAGGTGAAGACAAGAGAAGACCGAAAATATGGCTGTGTTTGCAGTCTACTAGAACTGTGCAATACTGTATAACTGACTATGAACTTGTCTGTGAAATAAGGTTCTACATGTAAGACTTTGTTTTATTACCATGAAGTGAGAATAATGCTTATTGCATGCTTCTCATTGTATCCTATAGTGACGTTAATTAGGATTGATCACAGATATATGTAGAATGAATAGGAAAGTTTTCTCTATTCCCACACTTAGATTTTTTTTCTGTCATACTAAGTATTGTAATAAAACCTCACCTATCTACCATCTCTCTGGTAACTCTATAATGATTATTTTCATCTTAGGATCTCCAAATGCAAACCGTGCAGCAGCTCTTAGAGTGCTTTCTGTAGCTAGTGATATTATAAAGGCCCTTGTACCACTGGCATCTAGAAAAGATAACATCTTGATTCGTTTGGTAGCAGAACTACTGGGTCTGTTTTGTACTGTTGGTAAGTCAATACAGTAACCATATTTCCTCAAATAATAGCTGTGGGCGATTATTTAAGGGGAGCTGATTATTCGAGGGAGATGATTAATTCAGATATTGCTCACTGGAAGTCGTGCCCTACACCTTTTTAAATTGTTTTACTATCCCACCCATAAAATAAAATAAAAAAATGATCACATCAAATGAAACGAAAACATGGGCTTTTCATGTGTTCCAAATTTGGTTCCTTGATTCATTTTTACTTTCAATATCCATGGTGTCAGTGCTTGAATTGTTACTGATCGGTTTTGCTGGATCAGACTCTACTTCATCTTGGCAGGGATGGGATGAAAGAAGGGGAAGGTAGCGAGAGGGGTAGGGGGGCAATTATTTAAGGGAGGCGATTATTTTCAATATTTTTGTCTAAGTAGGGGGGGAGCAATTATTCGAGGAAGGCATATTAGTCGAGGAGATATGGTACTTTTACCTGCATTTACAACTAAATACATAAAATGATTTGTATTGAGTTATTGAAAGCATATCCACGGAGTGGTTGCTTTATCTCCATTGGAAATGTTGGTTTTTTGGGGGGAAGAGGGGAAAATGGAGACAGGCCTCTTGAAGCAAGAGTTACACCTGACTACAAACTCTATCCAAGTATGGCATTGCTTCTGGGATTCGAACCCAGGCAACATTACGAATTGCTAATGCATTGTCTTGCTTCCCTGTACACTGTATTTGCTCCCCAAGTGTAAGGGCCAGTATCATTTCCTAGTGCTTTATCAAAATTATAATCTTTGAAATTTTTGTATGAAAAAATTGTCTTTAAGAAGATAAATAATGTGTCCTTTTCATTATGGTACCTCAGAAAGTTTACAAAGCCAAGTTCTTGAAGATGGATGTTTGAAGCGTTATGACTGTATAAGACATAGTTCGCTGAGACTTGAAGTTAAAACCCGGAGACGAGAAGACAATTTGTACCGGTACTGTAGACTACTCCACTTTTCTCTCTATTAGGCCGACCCACCGGACTTCGGTCTTATGGAGTTAGCGATTGGCGACAGTGATCATCCACAATGTGCCACACATGCTGCTAAAACACTTGTCATGCTTGGTTTTCTTGGTTAGTGACTAGCGTGTAAACATTGTAGTTTCAAAAAGGCTTTGATACATGTATAATGTGCTGTGTTAAGTGTTATAAAAACCAAAAGTACAGAATTGTTTAATTTAAAGTACAAGTAAATTGCACTTGAAATGTGATCCTCCCAAAAATAAATTAAGTATTGACAATCATCAATTGATTATTGATTTATTGATTTGTAAATGAAAATCATCATTATCACTTTGGCCGTAGGAATTGCCTCCTTTTCCTTCTAGGCCACAAATTGTTTTCCTCAGGTAGCTTATTAAGGGACTATACAGTGTATGTGTGCCAACTGTTCCCATTATTCATGAAACCATTGAAGGTGATTATTTATCTTATGTAAGAGGGGCAGGTTGCTTAATAGGTTTTTAAAGTGATATAATTGTTTGCACTGTTAACAATAATATTATTGTGCAGCAATAAAAAAAACCATATAAATTATGTGTTCTAGACACAAAGGTCCCAGTGGTCATCAGGTCATTTGGTTACAAGACTGGTGATGAGGCAAGGATTTGTATCGATGGAAAGGAATTCTGTCCCAACAAACCAGGCGTCAATGTGGTAGTAATGGATCTAATGACATACCAAGCAACTGAGGTTTCTTCATTTGACACTGGTCATGACAAAGAAGCCAGTGAACAACTTGTTGAGTTTATTGACATGGTCCCTGTTGGGGCTCTGGTTTTTATAGCTGTCAGAGGAGAGGCAAACTACTACTTGACAGGTCATAATGCATTTTTCTGTTGTCACACAGTTACAAAATTATTCATACCTATTAAAAAAAGCCAAATCATGAAAGTGAGAACTGTAAGGGCAGCGTGCAAAGAAAGTAGTGTCCGATAGCCCGGTGCTAGTGGATTTTGCTATCGGGCTAGTGAATTCTGTTTTTAACTTGCCTGATGGGCAAGTGATGTTTTTTGAGTAATTCGAATAAGAGAAGAACTGTAAAATCAATTCTGCTAGTCAAAAAGTTTTTGGGGCTAGTTGAAATGACGTCTGGGCTAGTAAATGCTAGCTTCAACTTGCCCGAATGGCAAGCTGTAAAAATGATTTTCTTTGCACCCTGTGTAAGGGTAATATTTATTCATTTCTTTTATAAATAGAATTTCTTTGAACTTCTCAAGACTGCATGACCAGTGCTTCATCCTTGCTGACCACTCCACACAACCCTCCCTTCCTACCATACACTTCCTACGCTAACCTATCCATCTCCCCCTAATCCCTAATTACCCCTAGTCCCCACTCACCACTGCTAACTACCTCACACTACTCTCCACCCCTGCTTGCTTCCTACTCATTACTACAGTACTCACAATACCCTATCCATCTACCCCTAATCCCTACTCACCCCTACCCCCCACTTCTCCCCACACTACCTTATCCAACCAGCTTCCTCCCTATTCCAACCTTCTTCCCACCCTCCCCACTCATGCTAGGGTTTGTACAGGTCATGGAAAATCTGGAAAGTCGTGAAATTTAAGAATTTTAGTTTCCAGGGCTGGATTATCGGTCCTGGAAAGTCATGGAAAATTAAGGCTATGTTTGATAGATTAGTTACTGCAGATGTCAAAGCGAGGACAATGTAAGATTAAGACAAGTAATAAAATGGCACGCATTTTGGTGGACACCAGAGTTTGTGTCTTTTGAACTTAGTTAGGTAAAAAACTACCCTAGAACAAGTAAAGTTTTGAAGATAAAAGTGAAAGCTAAACCTAAGGTCATGGAAAACTTGAGAAGGTCATGGAAAGTCATGGAATTTGAAAAGTCAAAAAGAGTATGAACCCTGTCATACTCTCCACTCACTATTAATTTTTCTTCCACACACACCTGCATGTATTGCCGATCCCTTTTCACCCATACACCCCACCCACCCCTTCTCCCTTTACTTTGCTTTCCACTCAGCGTTTCTTCCACTTTCACTCATTTCTCATGCTCCCTACTGACCCAACCCAACCCACTCCTATTACTTTTCACAGTACCTTTCTCTTTCTCTTTCATCCACGGCAGATAAGGCCAAGTTAAGTCTCAAAGATGTTGGACTTCAAGACTGTGATTTCAAAACTGGTGAATTGTGGGGCTTTGCTGGTTACAAGAAGAGAGATGAAGGAGTGGCAGTTGGTTTTCTGCAGGGATTCGACGTAGTGGAGTTAGACACTGAACTTAATCTAGGTTGGAAATTTAAAACTCGTTGTCAGCTATTGAAATATTATGTTATATTAGGTTAACTCAGTTGGGGCAGCCAGCACTCATCTGCAGAACATGTGCAGGAGGTTTTATGTACATGTTATTTCAATGCAGTCAATGGGATACTTGCCCATCAGTGAGCTTCAAAAGTTAGTTGCCCAGCAAGAAAATCTACCTGTCCCAGATGACTGGAGAGGGCATTTTTTGAGCCTTGTTTTCTATAATTTTGTTGGCTGTAATGCAACTTCTTTTCAGTTACTAAGCTTAACAATGAAGTATTTTAATTGATAAATAAAATAATATCAAAAGTGATAAATTGAATTCTTTATCTTTTGTTACTCCTGCAGGTTATTATGCAAATGAACAAGTACAAGGTTATATTTTGTTGCCGCTGATCGACCTGTTGATGAGTACACCTGCATCACTTACTATTAGTAAGGTCTCTGAACTGGAATTGCTCACTGTGCTAGCAAGACATGACCACCACAAGGAGGGTGGGTGCTTAGAGTGATCAACATCAATTTTCTCCTCCCAATATAAATACATTATCAAAAGAAAAGGTTATGAGATTTAATAAAATGATCACCTCGGGAAAATGCTTTGATCTTTCATCAAATTCTCTCAACTGATTCTTAAAGAAAATGTATGGAGATCAGTTTGGAGAATTTGTGTGTGGATTTTGGGGCTTAAAGGGTTAACAGGGTTACCATTAGTTTCTAAAAAAAACTGTAGTGGTAGATTTGTGCAGAGAGATTGAGAGGCTGACTTCTTCAGTACTAATCCATTGCCAGAGCCAATCAGGTTGCCAAGTACAGTATGTGCAAAATGAGTTAACATTCAACTCTAGGTGACTGTTTTAGTAACAGCTGCCAGTATTATTACTTTACTGTTGTGTCTTACAAGAGAGATACTGTATCACACTTTTAATAGGGGCAGTTTACATGAAGGGAAGAAGATCCAAGAACCACTAAGATCCTATAAGGCGGAATGACTTTTAGTGGGGTTTACATGCAGAAATTTCAGTTAGTGTAGTTACCAAGTAGAGAAGTTGTTAAAGATCGCGGGTGACAATTACAAACATGAAATAATAACTTTTCAGTAGCAGCAGGAAGTTCTTTACAACTGGTAGTGCCAAACGAAATTGTTTGCCTATATTGCTGTGATTACGTACCTTATACCACTACATGAGAAATTTCTGCAATAAGATTGGCTTGGAGCAGTGGTGTTTCAGCTTAATCTGAAATACCTTCATGTGAAAATTACAAACCTTTTGCGGGTAGTGGTATAAACAAATAATAGCACGATTTGTACGTGATATTTGGCATAAATACCACTCGTGATATTTCAAAATTGTCTCAAATTTCAAACAAACTAGACAAAAATAGCTTCAGGTCATTTGTATAGGTAATGGCACGATTTGTATGTGATATTTGGCATAAATACCACTCGTGATATTTCAAAATTGTCTCAAATTTCACTCGCCTAACGGCTCGTGAAATTACGTATAACAATTTTGAAATATCACTCCTGGTATTTATACCAAATATCACTACAAATCATGCTATTACCTATACAAATGACCTGAAGCTATTTTTGCCTAGTTTGTCCCTTGTACTGGGATCTTCCTCGCAAAAGCAGTTTACATGGTGTGAAGATCTTCCTCATGCCAGGATCCAGTCCTGATATGTCTAGATCCTAGCACGAGGATGATCTTAGTGCTAGGGAAAGTACAACCCTTTGCATGTAAACTGAATATAGAAAACAAATGGCACTAGGATGATCTGCCTTCAAGGAAGTCTGGTGCCTGGTGCTTTGAGAAAGATTCACATTCGAGGGAAAAAATAATTAACTGTTTCTCTCAAAACCAGCCATCAAGTGTCCAAAGTAACCTGTTGAATTTGTTTGAATGCTTTGTTTTTAGTAATGGTCAGCTTTGACGGTTTTATGAATTACATAGTGGAGTTGATCGACAACATGTCAAGTAAGACTGCTGACCACCTGAGAGCGAATCCACTAGTGATAGCACACTGTATTGGTGCCATGAAGATAATTACTGCTATAAGCATTGCAAAGGACAGTCATGTAAGTATGATTTCAAGGGCTCTGTTTGCACCATGTAAGGCAATCCAAGACAGTCTTGGATTCTGGATTCCACACTGCGGATTCTGGATTCCAGGTATTGGATTCCGGATTCCAGATTCCATTCCGGATTCGTCCTGCTGTATTCCAGATTCCAAAGCCCAGGATTCAGGATTCCACAGCAAAAATTTGCTGGATTTTGGATTCCAAAAGAAAAAAGATTCCACAATCCCTTAACACTGTACTTTAAGAAAAATTGAAAGGAGTGTAGTTCTATCCAAGGTGCCCAGCACATGGTTTTTATTACAAAACTAAGATTTCCTTGTCGCTTAAGAGCAAATGTAAGGTACCACTGGCCACTGGGCAGTGCCAGAGCACAACCCTGGATTTGTATCGAGGCCCTCTTTGGGGGTGGGGGGGGGGACGTATGTCCCTAGTGTGAATTTCAAATATGGTAATTTATCGATGGAGCAGTGACCTGTACTCTTGACCTGTGAAATGTGACCTGTACTTTAGACCCGGCCGAACTAGCGTTTGCATCAAACATTCTCTCTTGTGCATGTTTTAATTCCAGGAGAAGTTTGCAGAACACAAAGTACTTGATGCAATTTTAGCCCTTCTTTCTCTAATGAATGCAATCCAGCTAGAGAAACTAACTCAACATATGAATGCCAATACAACTGGTCACATGCAACAAACAGTTGAATTGGAATCAGACGCCGATCAGGGACTTCATCTCACTGAGGTGATGGCTGCGTCTTCAGACAACGTTTCCACAATGGCTGAGGCGGGTTAGTGAATTCTTGTTGCGTTGTTAAATCTTAAATGTACAAAAATATTTCGGGAAGCTTTCGCAAACTTCAGATCATCATCGGAAACGTTTGAGTCTGAAGTGTTCGGAAATATTCGTGATTTGTCAACTTCGCACCTCTTCGGAAGTGTTCGGATTAACACTCGAATTACCATGGATTGATCTCTCAAATATATTGTGAAACCTGCTTTCAAAAAGTGCATTTTATGGATCAAATTTACTTTTCTCTTGTCCGGAAAGACTGTAGTATTGCAGCAGGTTATTGTTAATCAACTGGCAGAAATGGCTTGTGATATTAAGCTCACATAGGTAAGACATCTCTCAGGAAATATCTCATATCAAAAACTACAAAATTGCCAGGTGGCAAGAGTACTTATGACCCATACATTTTTTGTAAATACTAAAGTTTTAGTTCTTTAACTTGTGGGTTCAGATTTTCAGAGTTATCTACAGTGACAGTTATTAAGTTATGTCTTTCCAGTATTAGTGGAATTAGTTTTATAATGCTTGTTTAAAAGGATTGACCTGTTCTTGCATTCAATGCGCGGCCCATCCCGACATATGAAAAAGCAATGATTAATGCATTTTATGGGGATTTGCTTCCTTCACAGTAAAACTAACGGCAAGTGGCTTAAGAACGCCGGTTCATGGTGATTCCTCGGAACCATCTTCTCCATTACAAACCACTCAACTTAAATGCACTGTAAAGAAGAAATCTAACGCAAAGACCCTGCAGTCGGAATCGGTCTCGGGAGAGGCGATAGTTCATGATGATTTAGATGAGGCGTTTTCCAACCTGACAGGATTGAGCGTAATAACGCTGTACAACTGTATTGACTTGATCACAAGTTCAGAAGAATCCCGGGAGCATTTCTTCAAAGCTGGTGCGATGCAGATTCTGTGGTGTCGCCTGCTGACTGCAAGTCCGTCAACTGTGCAGCAAATTGGCCTCGCCACTGAGATGTTATTAAACACCTGTTGTTGTATGACCATGTTGGAGAAGTATTACACTGGTATGTGTTGCCACTGAGGAGGCTATGAGCTTACTTAGATGTATAAACGACAGGAAATTAAAGTAGTTTTACTGGTAAAAAGGCAAGATTTTGAATATAACTTATAGTGATGAAAAGTTGTCAACATCTTTGACAAAGACAACGTTTCGACGCTAAGCTGGCGTCATTTTAAGTCAAATCGAATGAAAGAACAGTACGTACGAGATTGCTCTAGGTATAGGAAAAGAAATACGAATGTTGTCTGTATGATAAAACGTGTTGAGTGAATAGATTTATAACAGATACAGTCAACTGCCGGCTTAAAGATTAGTCCTCTACGCGTTTGTGGCAACGTGCATGGTCAATCAAGTCTTGCAAGGTGACTTGCCATCAGCAGTAATAAAAACAAGCAAATGAAGTAGTCAAGACGCGAAACAAAAAAGCAGGCGTTGCAAACGACAGGAAAACGCGCATGAGCAAGCCAAGATTGGTTTGAGTTTTAGTTTTAATTTTTTTGAAAATATTGTACAGTGAATAGTTTAGCCAGTCAGGAAGTAATTTGAATTAGCAGCCATTTTTTTGTCTCATGGTTTGCATGTTAGGCCTTAACTGTTACCGGTGGACGCAGTTTAAACCCTAATATCAAATTTAGATTCTCATTTACTGCCCCTATACTTTTTCAACAGAAGTAGTGGGGAGAATTTTTTGAAATATGAATTAGACTCATCTTTCCTGATCATGTACTCAATTCTCATGACCACTCTGTTTAAAGGGTTAACGGACACTCTTTAGCTCACACCACTTATTACTGTTGCCTTCTCATATCAGACATTGCAGTGGAGTTAGACGAACACACCAAGACCCCTGCGCTGGTTTTAAGCACCGATCGCCTTGAAGCCTCCAATCCAAACTGGAGATTTGAAAGCGTGCATGCCACCCTGTGCATCGGGCGGGGTATGTGTGCAATATCCCCTTTTCCCGCGGGATGGTATTACGAGGTCACTCTCAAGTCTACTGGCATACTACAGATAGGTACGATAATACTGCACTTAGCTTCGACAACAAGTGTTTTGCTTTGGTAGCACCTGCTTGTGGTGTTCCCCGACATGTTAGAAGTTATCAATATTCCTGGTTAACGTCAATTGTTTACGCTTCAACTGCTCACGTGCCCGTGGAAGAAGTGTAGAATTAGCGATAACTAGTTGTAGCAACCGCGCATCAACCAAAACAGTTAGACGGTATTCAATTGGGAACCTTAACCAAACCGGTTTATTCGGAAAGGCTTATCTAATAGATTATGGTTTGTTTATAGTGGAAAGTGCGCTTAGTGTATCCTACTAGTTTACAGGTACTCCACTCAAATACTTAGAAACAAATAATTCAAACACAACATAACAGGATTAAAAACCCCATCTGGCAGGAGGCAACCAGTTGGTTATTTACAAGCGTGGCCGAGGATTTGAACTCAGAACAACCGAGAGCAAATCCAGCAAGTGGTCAAAGCAGGACTCGAACCTGGTGCCGCCGGATTGCGAGTCTAACTCGCTGACCACTCGGCTATAGACTGCAAAACAGTTGGGTTTTTTTTTTCTCAAAATTGGTTAAGCGTAGCGAAGCGCGAAGCGCGCTTGCCTCACACGTCTGACTGTTCGCGCGCACTTGAATACGCAAAAATAGAGACTGTTTTGCAATCCAACTGGGCCACGCTGCCTCCCTTAGTTAAAACCATCAAATACTGTTGTGTTAACGATTCTTTCGTCTCTTTACTTAGGCTGGCAAACTGAAGAGTGTCGTTATGGTCCAGAGAGAGGTGTTGGTGTCGGCGACGATAAGAACTCGTGTGCGTTCGACGGCGCAAGATGCAAGGTCTGGAGCGGCCCCCCAAGCGAACAAGTGAACAATGATTATGGAAAAGAATGGTCTTATGGAGATGTACTGGGCTGCTTGTTCTCCTGGAATGGAGAAGTGTCTTTCTGGTTGAACGGGGTAGATATGGGGGTGGCATTTAGGGGGCTAAACCCCTCGGTAAATTGGTACCCCGCGGCATCCGTTGCCATGGATCAGAACTGCAGTTTTAATTTTGGTGGCAGACCTTTCAGGTAGATTTTTTTTGCCCACAATGTAAATATTAAAAAGATCTTTTTCATCCCTTAAAAGCCAATTTAGTCATGCAGGCTGAAGTCTGATTCAACCTCTCCTGGAGCCATTTGAGCACAATTTAATCCAAAACAGCCCCATCAAAAGCCTATTCCAACCCACGCTTGGACTTGTTTCATCCCTTGGGTCCAAATCAGCCCTAGGTAAATAGACTGTATTGGCCCTGATTTGGAAAATAAGGAAATGAAAGTAGAAAAAGGCGGAGAAATCCAGCATTTGTTTGTTTTGTCGTTATCTTCTGATTGCCTAAGATAGTCTACTGGAACATTCTTAACATTGAAACTGTTTGAATTTAGAGTGTTAGCCACGTATCACTTAGTCCAGTCCACTCCAGTATATTTCTCCAATTGAGCAATCCTGTTGTTAAGGGTTACATTGTTACAGATAAAGTGAAATTTAACGGGAATTGTGTTGTATTGTGAATGTTGACGAGTGAAAAACTCTGCAAGGTCTAGAAAGGAAAACGAGACAAATCAGGAAACAAAGAAAATGGTATTGATCCCGGCAAAGATTGCGCTAAAGACCTTTAGATTAGATCTACCAGCGCTTAAAAACGTTTATTTCTTCCTGTGAATTTGTGTTAAAACAGGTATGAAATGCCAGAGGGCTATATTGCTGTCAGTCACGTGGTCAGCAATTTGGTCAAGAAAATTCCAGTCCGTCTTTCATCTTGTTGGACACCGGTCAGCGGCAGTTTCGAAAGCATAGTAGAGGAAGACGAAGAACTGAATGATGAGGAGGATCTGGGAACTACAGAGGCAGCAAAGATTACCAAGAGTGGTAATGTGTTCGGTGTTTTTGTCATTTGCATAAAATAAACACAGGCAGACCTATTAGAGCTTGTTGTTTCAGCGGTAAACACGTAACGGTTTGTATTCGCCCTTGATGTACCTTCAGCACAGACAGCCCAGGTTCACGACAAGAAAGTTTCAAAGCGAGCCACAACTGAAGATCCACTTTGCGCCACTCAGTTATCGCAACAGTTAGTCATTTACCGTACAAACAGGTCCAACTGTTACTTTGAACAACCAATTTTTTTGTTTCTCTGTTACACTATCAATCGCCTGAGAAGAGATTTTTTCATAAATAAAGTGTGAATGGATTGCACTTTGCTGCGGGTAGGCTGCTTGTCGAACTCGCCTCTGATTGGCAAATACGGCTGCGAAATTAAGGGTACTGTTGTTAAATCTTTTTTGTCTTACAATTTTGCGATACGTTAATCTTACGTCATCTTTTCAGTCGAGGATATAAGTAGCTTTGCGTATTTGCTACAAGATATAAATACGTCAAAGAAACGAGGACGACGAAAAGTGAGGTCCAAGTATAAAACAATACAAAAATCGTTGCTCTTTTTCTTGCAGGTAAAGGAGAAGCAAGGCTTCCTCGGGAAAGAACGGATTCTGGCGCGTTGGCTGACGAGGAAAAATCTTTGAAAGTTTCCTTAGAAGTGGACATGCCTCAATCAGAAGTGTTTTCCAACACCCATCACTCGTCCGATGTCCATGACACTTCTGGTGCGCCTCACACTTCCGCTGTCTCCGACTCATCGCTCATCCTTTCACCCGAGCCTAACAACCACTCCCTTACCTTTGTCACGCCATCATCCAGTATTTTCACAACCCCTCGCGGCTCTCCGACGAGAGCATCGCCGTCTTCGGTGCTCTTTCCCTCAAGCAAGAATGACCAGACACCGAATGAAGCCGAGCAGAGTGGGGACGAGTCAGGGCTTGAAGAAAAGCCTCCATATGAGGAGAAGCACGTGACAAGCACCCCATATCTGGGTGCTGGCTCTTTGAGGGACTCCATTTGTAAGCGCTTTGCTACTGCGTCGCGACTGGATTCCCTGAGAGAAATTTCGTGCGAAGAGTCATTTATTGACGACGCAGGTAGGAGTTTAAATTGTCCATGAAAGCGTTTTATTCTCTCCAGTGCTGTGTTTTCATGAAAGGTTAATTTATCACGAGGACTTTTATCGCATATTAAAGACCGACAAGAAGTTGAAAATACGACGCTTAGCGGGTTTTATCGACGATCTCTGAGGTTTTTGTTATCGTATTGAAACATTCTATCCCGTGTTTAATGAAACTTGTGGAAAAGGAAATAAGGATGCAAACGAATAATTTTTACATCACACATCCACGATATCCACAAAATTACTATTTTCATACAACTGTTAACTCCGCAATTTGTTCTGTTTCTAATTCCAGAGCCAATAATTCCTTTCCTGTACTTTGAAGCTGAACTGAAACACGCTCCTTGTCGAGTGAAACAAATTGGCATGATCAACGTGGAAACAAGAGAGAAACTCTATTGTGACGTACATGACGGACATCTTACTCTGCCCAACTCGTCCAGTCCTACCTCGTACGAGCAGGAGATCTTTAGGGTCCCGGATGTTGTGGGTTGTGGTGTTGTCATGTCATCCGGACAAGTCATGTTCACACTGGATGGAGTGCCTACAAGACAGTTATACGAATTCCCCACCAGTAAACCTTCATCTCTGGCGATTGACAACTTCTTCCCGTACATATCGTGCACGCGAATCCGCTGCAATTATGGCCAGCAGTCGTTCCTGTTCGAGGATGCGAACAGAAAAAAATCATCGCATACCTGTGCTTCTTTGCTGCATATTATTTACGAGTCACGTGACTTTCTCGTGAACTCCCCTTCAGATATGCCTCTGAAAGCTTAGTCGTTAGTCGTGGCATTTTGTAAAGCGACACTCGAAATGCTAGTTGCCCGTTCCTACGCGAGTATTAATTTTAGGGAAGTTTTCTACACGAGAGACTGATTCCCGGTGATTGACGTTTTAACATGCAGTTCAGAGCTATTTGTTACGTTGTTCAGGAAAGATAGACCTAAGTGTGAGTGAATTTATNGATGGAGTGCCTACAAGACAGTTATACGAATTCCCCACCAGTAAACCTTCATCTCTGGCGATTGACAACTTCTTCCCGTACATATCGTGCACGCGAATCCGCTGCAATTATGGCCAGCAGTCGTTCCTGTTCGAGGATGCGAACAGAAAAAAATCATCGCATACCTGTGCTTCTTTGCTGCATATTATTTACGAGTCACGTGACTTTCTCGTGAACTCCCCTTCAGATATGCCTCTGAAAGCTTAGTCGTTAGTCGTGGCATTTTGTAAAGCGACACTCGAAATGCTAGTTGCCCGTTCCTACGCGAGTATTAATTTTAGGGAAGTTTTCTACACGAGAGACTGATTCCCGGTGATTGACGTTTTAACATGCAGTTCAGAGCTATTTGTTACGTTGTTCAGGAAAGATAGACCTAAGTGTGAGTGAATTTATTAAAATATAACTGTCCAAATTTGGTTTGGTCTGTATGTTATTGTGTGCGAGCGCCAAGGTAACCTTCACTGACTAATCAATTCAGAAATTAAAGATAAAATACGTGATAGTTTTAAGCATTCAACATTCGGTTATATTCATTGTAATGTAAGATAGTATTCCCGGATGTCCCTACAGTGAGATCTGTTGCAAGATAACGTGTTGGAACGCTGGAACCCTGCTCTACAGACATCCCGTATGTAACAGACAGTTTCGTTTCCGTCTTTCTTCCTCTGTTTGATCCATGCACTGTAACCATTTCATTTTTTTTTTTTTGCCTAAAAGTTTCACTCCTCGACTTTTTGCTGCAGTCATTGTACCTACCCTTGCTTCTTTTTGTCGTCATTAGTCTTTATATCAATACAACAGGTTTCTCTGACGTTTTGTCGGAGAACCCGCTTACTACGGATACCACGGCATGTCCCCTTTGTGTCCTTATGCCCGAGTTCCACTGCATATTGCACCGTTATATTTCTCTCTCCCTCAGAAGGCCTAGTGTCTTTGCGAAATACCTTTTTTATGTCCTCCGTAATCTACGTACGTACAAGTTTCAACTTCTCCCCTTTTTTGAATGATTGGTAATAATTCGCCTTCACTGAAGAGGTAATTTTTTTTTACTCGAACGACAAAAGCCCGAGTGGGAGAATGGGGAGAAAACGGGCAGTGACCGTAAGACCTAGCCTGAATCAGTTCATCCGATTACTTCGAGCCGTTATTACTCCCTCAGTTGAGAGGAGAAAACGACTCGAAGCAATCGGATGAATTTCAGGCGTAAGACCGTGATGCAACTCTTCATTTTTTCTCCTTTTCTCGTTCTCAGACTCCTCAAGGTCAGTGTGACCGTTACCCAAAGGAAAACGACCGCGACAAAAATGCGATTTTGAAATAAGCCGCCTGCCGCTCCCTACAAAATTTTTTCCGAACTCGCACAAGTGAGCCTGCTCGCACGTTAAGCCCTTGGTTGACGTCCTTCGCTCGCGCGCGCCATTCCCGCCATTTTTTAAAGACCATGGTAGCCTGGCCTTTTTGTCGTTCTCGAGTATTTCAACATGGCCGACGGATACTGACAAAATCGTATAGCGACTGTCTTTAATTTTATCTCATTTTAAGGCGTTAAGCGCCAATTTTCTAACGCCATGGACAAGTTTGTCATTAGAACTAAACGTAGCCCCAGACCAGAATGTACCAGCTCCGCGAAAGTGGACAATAAAAAGCAATCAACAATCGAAAGTCTTGCGGTGAGTTTTCAAAATGTTCTAGTCACCATTAATTAACACTTTCACTAACAGCCAAGGTAAACTGTATTAGTTTTAGATCACTTACTAGACTGCGAGCAGTCTCTTATTTTTCTTTGTAAAGTTACTGCACGCGAAACCCAAGCACGCGAGATCTTCCCAATCCCTTATTGAAACGTAACGTCGTGGTTTGCAATCTCGCTGGCTGAGATAAGAACTAGACGGATTTTAAGAGAAAAGGCTAACTGCAAGCAGTCTTATCACTTACTAAAGTATCTTGCTGTGTAGCCTGAATGTTTTAGGATTTTTTTAGGCTATATTAAAACGCCTTATAGGGGACGTTTCTGGGGGTAATGCAAGATACAAGGAATTTGACGTTTTACAAGTCTAGATAGATAAAGTGATTTTTTGTTTTTCTAGAGTGTTGTTGTGGTGGAAGAAATACATCGTCTTAAATGCGAACTAGAGAGTGATGTCTCCACCCCTGAAGCAATTTTGTCAGCACTAAAAAAGTTGGGTACGAAGAACTTGTCTAAAGATGTTTTGCTCTCCACGAAAATTGGCCACACTGTGAACCGACTGCGGCGTCAAGGAAGCAGTGAGGAAATAAGAGAACAAGCAAAGCTAGTCTTTAGAAGATGGCGAGGGTTTATCAAAGAATTAGAAAGAGAAAAGCCTATTATTGAGGTTCACTGTGATAAGAAAACTGAAGTTGTCAGAGGAAAAGCAAGAAAGTTGTTGGCTGATGCTCTTCAAATGACGGTATGATGTTCTCGGCTTATATTATTACTTGAACAGTCAGTAAATGTGATCTTACTGCCAGGAAGTTAGAGCTATTGTATTCTGAAACTGAGGCGAAGCCGAGAGTTTTTACACCATATAATACACAACTGTGAGTTTTTTGAACGGCTTCAAAATCTCTAATATAGATCAACTCATTTTTGCTTCGCCTCGAGTTTTTAAACCTGATAATACACTCCTGCTCGTTTTTTAAACAGTACTTGACTTGACTTTATGGGCTGCATAATTATGCAGATGGCTTAGCGATAGAGTTGAATCAGTATACATAGTTCGCCTTTAAAGCAGGTCTTGTCCCTCTCTACTTACAAGGAGAGGAAGCCTGCATTAGGATTGCGATGGACTATTGCTCTTTAACAAAAATCTTGTGCTACATGTATGTGTACTTGCTTATGCATTCACAAAAATAAGATATTTTTATATAAAGTTATTACAGTATGGTGAATGGCACATCCTATTTAGTGGTCCTTTCTCTACCAATTAGTGAACAAAGTGGAAATTGGAATTGTTAGTTTTTTAAGACAGGGAAAACCTGGAGTGTCCAGAGAAAACCACTCTAAAGTAAGGAGAACAACTCAAAAATATACTCAACTGACATGTGGTAAGGTTGCCTGTTGGATTAGAATGTAGGCCCCAATAGTGGGAGGCCTGTGCTCTTGCCACTATACAACCTTGCTCAGCAAAGAAACTTGTTGTGGTGTGTACAGGTAGAAATCTTTTTTAACTTATTCAGTCTGTTTTGTTTGTTTGTTTTTTCCTTATTTGCAGATTACAGAAAATTTACCAGAGCTTATCGAAAGGACTGTGTTTCATAAGTTTGGCAGGCTTATCAACAACAACTATAAGAGAAAGATGCGGTCACTGGTTTTCACTTTGAAACACAGGGATGCTATCAGAAATAGGGTTTTAAGTGGAGAAATTACAGTGGAAAAATTTGTTAACTCATCTCCGGATCAACTTTTGACATAGTGCTTGGATATTAATAACTTTACGTTTCATAAAATTTTTTAGTTTTGCTGTACATTAAAAATTTATTATTTATTATTCAACTTAATTCATTATTATTGTTATTGCATAATTATTTGATTTGTGAACCTTTTCACTTTTCACTGTCTCATTTTGTGTATGTAAAATGTTTAGAAGAAAACAAAATTAATGCTCCCATGCAACGGCACTGTTGCAGGGTTTTCATTTGAATATTCACATCATAGCATCATAGGATTTGGTCAACAGTGGATGTAATATTAATTTTAGGAATAAAAGTGAGGGAATTGAGCATTTTTGCAATATTGTGTAGTTTTTTTTAGTTCATGTAACAGAGGTATTATGTAACTCTTTCTTAAAATATAAAGAAAATGTCTCCAGTTAGCATTTTCATGTGATCTAAATACATTATGTAAAGGATATTAAAGGACATTAATTATTTTCAGACATGATCATGACTATGTCAATTTTGTAATATAAATAAGGCGTGAGCTATACAGTACATGTTGTGCTTCAGTTTTATCGTCAATTCGATTTTTACACCCACTTTGTCCCACAAGAAAAGATTTTATTTTGGCCCCATAATAAATCCTTGGTTAGGTCAAGTTGGCTGATCTTTTTTTATTACATTTTGGACCTCAACTTCATTATAGTCCATAAAAATATAAAAAAAGGACTTGGTTAACATCCAGCCATCTTTAGTAGGCTGATTTAGCAACAGGACGGGAATGTCAGTTGACGACGAGAAAGCGCATGGAAAGGACTAAACTCGACTTCCGGCGCCCAATTTGTCGCTCTGCCATTAGTCAAGCCAGTTGTTTGATTTGAGCGCACCATCATCAACTGATGTTCCTATTCTGTTGCTAAACGAGCCTAATAATGAGGATGGAACAAAGAGTTCATTCCAAAATTAATACTGTCTTCTTAATAGAGACAATGATCGCTAAGTCAAAAAATAAGTTGGAGACCCACAATATGAAATGGGGCAAATATAAAACTGATTAGCATACGATCTCTTCTCCGCTTACTTCATTTATTATTAATCTTTATTTTTTATTTATTTTATTTTACTTTTTTTCATGTAAATAGAAAAGAAGGTACCGGGTTTTTTGTTTTGTTTGTTTTCTTTTTTGTAAGTATGTAATTGTGTGTTAGTCTGCGTTGTATAATGTTTAGTTTTCCTTTCCGTTTTTTGTATTTTTCCTTACGTGTTTCCGTGTTCATAAGTCAGAATGTAAAAAATAATGTAAAACATAACAAAACAAAAAATTCATTAAAATACAAAAAAAAAAACAAAGAAGTGAACCAAGGATTAAGAGTCTGTATTCCCTAGAATACTGACTAAGCCTGAACACCTCTCATAAGTTGTTTAACCATTGTCTGTATTTGATCATTAGTCATGTATTCAGAGTTTGTAATCGCATTAGCAATTGTAATGGTGTGAGAGGTTGATGATGAATTAATCCATACTCTTCCATTCTGTCCCACTGTACATTCAAATGGAAAGTACTTTCCAAGGCATTTTAAAAGAACAAATTCTTTACTGAGGAGTCTGAAAAGGGGAATATGACAAATGAAAATCAATACCAAATGTCAATATCAGAGTTTTTTTTTTATCACTAGTGATCATTTTGTCACTTCTCATAACCTTTTTGGATTAAGCAGGGGTGTTGTCAGGAGAAGGGCCCATGGTTCAAGGAGAAATTTAGCATACCCCCTAGTAGCCTGCGTGAGCCCAACACAGTCTCAACCAATTACCAGAAATGTGCTTTGAATTTCCCTTCAACCTGACTGGCAAGTCAACAATGACATTTTTAACAGGCCAATCATGGTGTGCGTTAAAATCCTGGTACACAAGTCAGGGGCCAGGAAAAAGGATTTCAGTGCTGTTTTGCAGACTGACTTAACCAGGCCTAAGTTGTTGAAAAGGTGAGCTAGTCCTATCCATGAGATAAAATGCTATCCAGTGGATAGTACCATTGGATTTTGAATTACTTAATATATCCACTGCATAGCAATATTTTTTATCTGGCCCCAGTAGTTCAAAAGCTGGATAATGCTATCCACCGGATAAATCACTATCCAGCGGAAAAGTACTACAGAAATCAATAATTAGCATCATTATTATGCTATTCCACTGGATAGTGATTTATCCAGTGGATAGCACTAAAAATTCAGCTTTTAAACAACTGAGACCCGGTGGATAGTGTTATCCAACTTTTGAGCTATCAGTACCTGAAGTTTAGTTCTGTCTATGGCACAGGCTATACCCCTAGAAGGAGCTATTTAAAATTCCCAAGCAGTTATGAAGTGTACTTACTTTCTTGAAAGGCCAAGGGAACATGTGATCATAAATCCACCATTTAATGGTCCTAGCCCCATGCTTTTTCCACTGCCATCTGTACAGTCCAACTCCGGCTCCATGTCTTTGTTTGCAACACTTAATCGGGCATAAACAATGTCCCCTATCTGCAAAATGAAAGAAGATCACTTGGTAATTTTAAATCATACTGTTATCACTGATACCTTTATCTGCATAACCTGAAAGTGACGATTCAATAAATCAGTGATTAGGTATCAAAGAAAGAGAGTCAGCTGAAGATGAGGTCCGGAACTTACTGTTACCAACACCCAAAGTCAACAGGGTACTCTGGATTCAAAGTGATGGGGATGATAAACGGTTATTTTTCTTTTTAGGAAAATCCAACTGGTGGTCTATTATCAATGCTGCGTTCTGATTGGTTGAGCTACTACTAGGCTATATGTTATAGCCCACTAGTAGTGAACAGCGCGGGCTTTTTGGCGGCAAAAAAAGATTAAAGTCTAGCTTTAACTAGCTAAATTTTTTTTATTCTCGATATTTTTGACCAGCTAGTTGGATTTTACTAAAACAATAATTATTAGTCAATAGCCCATGAGGCCGAAGGCCGAATGGGGCTATTGACTCAGAGCCCATTCGGGCTCAAGGAATAATTGTTAAATATACAGTAAATAACCTGATAAATGCGTGGAGCTGGTCCAAGCAGAGGCTTTCAACAGAAACTGACAGGAGGCGTTTATTCTTATAACTGTAGCAAGCTCAACAAAACTAATATAATTTTAGTAAAAGTAATTTTATGTCTAGGCCGTCTAGAAATCCAAAACGCTCTTTCTTTAAATCGTTAGTCTATCCTTACTTTGGATTTGACTTTTGAACAAGACAAAATACTTGACTCAAACTCTGGTTAATCAACCAAGAAACTAAATCAATTGAATAATTTTGTTCATTTTTCACTAATTCCTAGCATCTTAGATACAGGGGCGTCCAGTACAATTTTACCAACGTAGAAGGAACATGTCCAAATATTGGCATTGGGTGACATCCATGCCGATCAATCAGATACTGATTTTTTCCAATTCTGTTAAATGCTTGACCCAATATCATCAGTACTAAATAAAACAAAATCACCATACGGTCTCAATTCTTCATCACGCCGATTAACAAAGGTAATCAATTAGCTGCTCAAATAACAGGTCACATCAGTTAAAATGTTTACCAAAAAAAAATTTACAATTTAAGTGTTTGTGAGAAAAAATATAGTATATTATAGTAGGGGAACACATATCACTAGGGATAAGGGTTTCCCAAGTAGAAGAAACACATATCCCTAGTGATATCTGTTCCCCTACCTGAGAAACGCATATCCCTAGTTATATGTGTTCCCCTACCTAGGAAACATGCATCCCTAGTGATATGTGTTCCCCCACTTAGGAAGCACATATTCTTCGTGATATGTGTTCCCCCACCTAGAAAAACACATATCCCTAGTGATATGTGTTCCCCTACCTGGGAAACACATATCCCTAGTGATATGTGTTCCCCTACCTAAGAAACACATATCCCTAGTGATATGTGTTCCCTCACCTAGGAAACACATATCCCTAGTTATATGTGTTCCCCTACCTAGGAAACATGCATCCCTAGTGATATGTGTTCCCCCACTTAGGAAGCACATATTCTTCGTGATATGTGTTCCCCACCTAGAAAAACACATATCCCTAGCGATATGTGTTCCCCTACCTGGGAAACAGATATCCCTAGTGACATGTGTTCCCCTACCTAAGAAACACATATCCCTAGTGATATGTTTTCCCTCACCTAGGAAACACATATCCCTAGTTATATGTGTTCCCCTACCTAGGAAACACATACCCTAGTGATATGTCTTCCCCCACCTAGGAAAAAAATATCCCTAGTTATATGTGTTCCCCTACCTAGGAAACATGCATCCCTAGTGATATGTGTTCCCCCACTTAGGAAGCACATATTCTTCGTGATATGTGTTCCCCACCTAGAAAAACACATATCCCTAGAGATATGTGTTCCCCTACCTGGGAAACAGATATCCCTAGTGATATGTGTTCCCCTACCTAAGAAACACATATCCCTAATGATATGTGTTCCCTCACCTAGGAAACACATATCCCTAGTTATATGTGTTCCCCTACCTAGGAAACACATACCCTAGTGATATGTCTTCCCCCACCTAGGAAAAAAATATCCCTAGTGATATGTGTTCCCCTACCCAGGAAACACCTATTCCTAGTGATATGTGTTCCCCTACCTGGGAAACACATATCCCTAGTGATTTGTGATCCCCTACCTGGGAAACACATATCCCTAGTGATATGTGTTCTTGCACCTCAGAAACACATATCCCTAGTGATATGTGTTCCCCTACCTGGAAAACACATATCCCTAGCGATATGTGTTCCCCCACCTTGGAAACACATATCCCTAGAGAAATGTGTTCCCCTACCTAGGAAACACATATCCCTAGTGATATTTGTTCCCCTACCTGGGAAACACATATCCCTAGTGATTTGTGTGCCCCCACCTGGGAAACACATATCCCTAGTGTTATGTGTTCCCCCACCTGGAAACACATATCCCTAGTGATATGTGTTCCCCTACCCAGGAAACACATATCCCTAGTGATATGTGTTCCCCCAACTGGGAAACACATATCCCTAGTGATATGTGTTCCCCTACCCAGGAAACACCTATTCCTAGTGATATGTGTTCCCCTACCTGGGAAACACATATCCCTAGTGATTTGTGATCCCCTACCTGGGAAACACATATCCCTAGTGATATGTGTTCTTGCACCTCAGAAACACATATCCCTAGTGATATGTGTTCCCCTACCTGGAAAACACATATCCCTAGCGATATGTGTTCCCCCACCTTGGAAACACATATCCCTAGAGAAATGTGTTCCCCTACCTAGGAAACACATATCCCTAGTGATATTTGTTCCCCTACCTGGGAAACACATATCCCTAGTGATTTGTGTGCCCCCACCTGGGAAACACATATCCCTAGTGTTATGTGTTCCCCCACCTGGAAACACATATCCCTAGTGATATGTGTTCCCCTACCCAGGAAACACATATCCCTAGTGATATGTGTTCCCCCAACTGGGAAACACATATCCCTAGTGATATGTGTTCCCCTACCCAGGAAACACCTATTCCTAGTGATATGTGTTCCCCTACCTGGGAAACACATATCCCTAGTGATTTGTGATCCCCTACCTGGGAAACACATATCCCTAGTGATATGTGTTCTTGCACCTCAGAAACACATATCCCTAGTGATATGTGTTCCCCTACCTGGAAAACACATATCCCTAGCGATATGTGTTCCCCCACCTTGGAAACACATATCCCTAGAGAAATGTGTTCCCCTACCTAGGAAACACATATCCCTAGTGATATTTGTTCCCCTACCTGGGAAACACATATCCCTAGTGATTTGTGTGCCCCCACCTGGGAAACACATATCCCTAGTGTTATGTGTTCCCCCACCTGGAAACACATATCCCTAGTGATATGTGTTCCCCTACCCAGGAAACACATATCCCTAGTGATATGTGTTCCCCCAACTGGGAAACACATATCCCTAGTGATATGTGTTCCCCTACCCAGGAAACACCTATTCCTAGTGATATGTGTTCCCCTACCTGGGAAACACATATCCTAGTGATTTGTGATCCCCTACCTGGGAAACACATATCCCTAGTGATATGTGTTTATCCACCTGGGAAACACATATCCCTAGTGTTTTGGTTTCCCCAACTGGGAAACACATATCCCTAGTGATATGTGTTCTTCCACTTGGGAAACACATATCCCTAGTGATATGTGTTCTTCCACCTGGGAAACACATATCCCTAGTGATATGTGTTCCCCTACCTGGAAAACACATATCCGTAGCCATATGTGTTCCCCCACCTTTGAAACACGTATCCCTAGTGATATGTGTTCCCGCACCTGGGAAACACATAACCCTGATGATATGTGTTCCCCTACCTAGGATAGACATATCCCTAGTGATATGTGTTCCCCTACCTGGGAAACACATATTCCTAGTGATAATGTGTTCCCCTACCTGGGAAACATATATCCCTAGTGATGTGTGTTCCCCTTCCTGAGAAACACATATCGCTAGTGATATGTGTCTGAGTGGTCAAAGTAACCAGCTAGTGCACCAAAGGTGTAAGCCTCTCGGGGGGACTGGGGGCTTGCTTCCCTGGAATATTTTTACATTTAGATTGTCTGATATGCTGTTTTCTGCACTCTCCAGGCTATTTTCTCTCAAAAATTACTGAAAATCCAGAGATTAAGCTATGCTCTTTACCTTTTAATCTTGTTGGTGAACGGTTATAGTTTATTAATAAAAAATGCCATCCATGAAGAAATGCCAAGCAGAGTAGCTTGCCGAAACTAACCAAGTAGGTGGCGATTTTCGCCAGCAGCCAGCTACTTTTGACAGCCCTGCTCTTTAAGCCTTGATGGGACTTTGTCTAACATTTCAGCTATAAAGTTGGCTTATCCCGAAAGAAAAAACTCTTTACTGTAAGTTTCTTCCAAGGGATGACTTATCCTCTGGCCTCTTAAAGTCATCAAAGCAAAAGCAGCCTCTAATTTGTTACAACAGGGGCCCTACTAAAACAGGGTTATATTTAAAATGAAACAGTTCATGTATACCCCAATGGAAAAGAGTGTTCGTTTAATCTTGATCAGGAAAAATAGAATCTCACTACTTCTTTGTAGAATCTCCTGATTTTTTTTTCCATGTGTCTCCAGATTTTCTCTTTTTAGGGGTTGGTAGGTCTGTAGGAAGAGCAAAAGAACTCCCTTGCTGTTCAGTTCCCCACCGACTAATTGCATATATCTGGGAACTTGAAATTCTAGTGACAACCCTGAATATTTCAAATGGAAGCATTAAAAATGATTTTACCTGAATGTTAGGTTTGTTCTTCTTGGTTGCTCCTTCAAATGACAGACTAGGTAGTGATGCAGGCATAGCTCCTCCAATATCAACTTTGTAGCTGTCAGAGCCTCTGTTGGTAACAATGCCAATGACACGTTCTTCCTTCACTGGGACATACTAAGTAAACAGCAAGAGAAAAAGTTACTTACCCTTACCTTCTAAATCTATATCATGTGCCATGTGCAACACGAGTCTTACCCTCCTTTGATTGCAGTCAATCAAATAAGTGGCCGGTTTTCGAAGTCTTAAAACTCCTGCCTTGTATGCTAAAATCACGCCGTTCTCCTCTCGCAACCCAGGCCCAAACTTGATTTTGCTTTTTCCTTCGATAGTTGCTTCTAAATCTGCCACATTGCCGATGACATCGCCTGGCATTACCACTCGATTGACAAGACTTGCGACGTCCTTGTCCGCCATGTTATTTTGGTACGTACTTCATGTAACACAGAAAAGAGTGCATTGTCTACCCCAGACTCCTCAGTTTTCTCTTAGCTTTTAATAATTCCTAAAAGGGACAATTTTCCGGAAAAGAATCCCCTGGGATTCGAAACTGTGTCGAGCCCTTAACTGAGAATACTGCTAGAAACTTTTCCCAGTATATCTTCAAACAGATTTCTTTGTCGAGCTGGAATTTTTTCCCTAGCGCGCGCTCTCTCACTGGTTTTACTTAGGGGTCACATGACATCTTATTGCTTCTTGCCAATGGTATCAAGGGACCATGCGTCACAAAAATCTATGAAGACCCGGGTGTTTTGTGATATATAACGATTCAGTTGATGATTGTCCTTTCAGCACCACAACCTATTTCACGCCCCTGTTTTCAAAGCAACAAAGTGCCAGATATAACGGTGCAGATAGATATAACGGTTTTGATTCTTCTGCGCGCGCTTAGTGAATAGAATGCAGGGCTCTCTATGAAGTAACGAAACCTGTACTGTATTGTGCGAAAACGTTTCCACAAAAGGAAAACTTAAAGCATACGGTGCCTCTCAGAAGAACAGAAAATACGATATAACGAAATAAAACAAAAGTCGAAAGAATTCAAAGCATCTCTCAACATGACTTCTTATGAAAGCTTAGACAGAGATAGTGAAGATGGAGCAGGTATTCGCATGTACATTGGTACGTATGAAGGACATAGAAACGAGAAATATGAACGCCATGGGTATGGTTACGCTTTGCTACCAAACGGCGATGAATATGAAGGCGAATATGTAAATGGAAAGAGACATGGCAAGGGGAAATACGTGTTTGCCAGTAAACAGGCAAGGTAATAAACTTTTTTTACTGCTTTTTTATACTGCTGCTTGAGAAATTTTTGCAATTTGATTGGCTTTGAGCCGTGGTATTTCTGCTTAATTTGAAGTACTTACATGTGAAAATTACAAATCTTTTGCGGGAAGTAGAAAAGAAAAAATGAAGGCATGATTTGTACGTGATATTTGGCATAAATACCACTCGTGATATTTAAAAATTGTCTCAAATCTCACTCCCTCATTGGCTCGTGAAATTAAATATAATAATTTTGAAATATCACTCGTGGTATTTATGCCAAATATTACTACAAAAATGAATCATGCTGTCACCTATACAAACAAAACGGCTATTATGGCGGATATTTTGAGTTTGATAATTCTTCTATAGCGATTATTAAAAGCAAACGAAAGTACTAGCCAGGTCTGAAACAGAGAAAAGTATATGTGTATATATAATTTGAAGCAAGGATGAAACTAGATCACAAAAGATGCAGTGTAATCTCTGCTTTTCTCCTATTGAAAATTTGCTCTTCACTATACACTGAAGTGCTGAAAAATCAGTATCTATCAAGTTTAACATGGGAAATTGAATTTTGCAATCGATCCCGATAACTCGAAACCTCGCTAACTTGAACTGCTTTTCGTTTCCCTTCAGAGTTCGAGTTACCGGGGTTCTACTGAATGTATAAAAAATCATAAACAACTCTTACCAGTTTGAAATTACGTAAAAAAACTTGAATTTCCATTACAACTCCTTGCGGTTACATCTAGTGATCTGTCCAGTACTATAGTTCACCGACATGTTATTTGGCTTGATTTTGCTGCAAGTTTGTTTTATATTCAAACGCGCTTTCAAACCAAATAACTAACCAATTATATTACAGAAAACACAGCTCTCTGGGGGCACGTTTTTACAGCACGTGTTTTCTCAAGTCCAAAAATTCTTGTTGACTTCACCCTTAAATTTCTATCAAAGTAAAGCAGTGCTCTTACCTTTTGTATAATCGCTTGATAAAAATCAAAATTTCCCGCCGAAGGAAATGTTCTTTCTTTTCTTTTTGGCCGTTTTGTTTTTGTTTTCTTTGCCGTTGTTGTTGTTGTTGTTTTTTTAGACCATATTTTACCTATTGGCTAGTTTCAGTTTATTCATAGTGCGTCGCTCCATCACAGCCTCGCGAGGTGTTGCGATAAACGTATAATTTTCTAGTTTATTTCTTAGGTACGAAGGACAATATGTCAACAATCAGAGACATGGTCAAGGAACATTCTGGTACCCTAATGGGTCAGTGTATGATGGAGACTGGACCGAGGGACAGAGGAATGGTTATGGTGTATACATATATGCTAATGGCGATAAGTACCTGGGGATGTGGAAAGAAGATCGGCGACATGGGCAAGGGGAATACATCTACAAGGGCCACAGGCTTAAATACAAAGGTAAGTCCGTGATCCCCGGCTAGTTAAGTTTGGAGCTATCTTGATGGATACCTTGATTTAGAGAATACCGAATGCTCTATAAATAACACGAGTGAGGTTATGGTGACAGTACTGATGATGATGACGACAAGAAGAAGAAGAACAAGAAAAAGAAGAAGATGAATAAGAAGAAAAGGAATCGCATAATGTAAACAACTACTATAAAATATCACTTGGGAACCCCGAACGTTCTATGAATAACACGAGTGAGGTTATGGTGACAGTAATGATGATAATGATGATGATGATGATGATGATGATAATAACGATGATGATAATAACGATGATGATGATGGCAAGAAGAAGCAGAAGCAGAAGCAGAGGCAGAGGCAGAGGCAGAGGCAGAGGCAGAGGCAGAGGCAGAGGCAGAGGCAGAGGCAGAGGCAGAGGCAGAGGCAGAAGCAGAAGCAGAAGCAGAAGCAGAAGAAGAAGCAGAAGCAGAAGCAGAAGCAGAAGCAGAAGCAGAAGAAGAAGCAGAAGCAGAAGCAGAAGCATAAGCAGAAGAAGAAGAAGAAGAAGAAGAAGAAGAAGAAGAAGAAGAAGAAGAAGAAGAAGAAGAAGAAGAAGAAGAAGAAGAAGAAGAGGAAGAAGAAGAAGAACAATAACAACAACAACAACAACAACAACAGCGATGAAATTTCAACAGATCCACCGCAGGATTCGCGTTCCATTTCTTTCCGCTCCATCCACGACGAAATATCACAAATATATACATTACATATACATATATTCCATTCCATATTGCAATCCATTTCCTTTCGCATATATATATATATATATACATATGGAATGAAATGACGAAATTCAAATTGAGCATATATATATATATATAGCCTCCTGAAGGTGTACGAAAGGGGTACCTTTTCTGCCAAAAGTGGTATATAAAGGAGAAAAGGGGCTGGGCTTCGGGGCTAAGCTTCCCGGTATATAACTTTCAATTGGTAACTTACCGCCAGGGATTATTCACCTACCTTAAGGCTGTCACCATGTACAAACGCTTGGGCCACAAGAGGGCTTCGCATGTAAACATTCTCAATCTTCTCCGGTGCCACGTACTCACCCTTAATAAAATTTTGAAAATCCGAACAGTTTGAAAAAGGAATAGTATCTCATTATAATTCAAAATGTGTTTGCTATAATGAAGCAATTAAAGATTTTTGTACGTGTTTATCCCCTCATTTATTCCTATGAAAAATATAACTTAATATCAAGACCATCTTCCTAAGGGAGGTNCCCAAGGGAAAAATGTGACAATGAAATGTGTTTGTTTTTTTATTTTTTTTGGGGGGAAGGGGGGGGGGGGGGGGTTGGGGGAGGACTCTTCCTATAACCCTTACTAAGGAGATGCTCACGGGAATTAAACATTACACTTCTTTGTTAATGGTTTTTATTTTTTTTTTGTTCCTGAATTTGATGTCTGTAATGCTAAAAAACAAATTCACAAGCACATTTACATATATAATGATTAATTATTATAAAAATATAGTCCAATCTTTTCATCTATAAATCATATGTACATGAAAAACGCTACGGTATAATACATCTGTCAACTATAAATTTCAATTTAATTCTAACATTGAGGATAAAATTCAATGTCATCTCATGATGATCTGAAAAGTACCTTTATACATCGTTTTGTAAGGAGATCTGCTACTATGGTTGAGTAGCTCCTTTTATTTCGAATTTTAAAGGTGCTTACAAGGTCAGTTTTGCTAAAGCCATTAAAGGTTGTGCAGTGATCCAGGTAGCTTTTCTTTACCGTTGTAGAACCATTTTAAACTCGTTAACTACCCAGCAGTTCGCTGTTTCACCGAAACAACTTCGATCAATCGGCAATCGGCAACGGCCGTGTGTCGTCAGAAACGAAACCTGCATCACCGACTTCCAAAATCAAAGGTGGATGTTTGAATATGAAAGGCTTGGTTTTGTCTTGAAGCATTACCACGCATGAATGTGGACCTCCTGAGGCCACGGAAGTTATTGAGCAGAGTGATACACTCTATAATTGACTGTCTAAAGCAGTATTGAGTTAGATTGAGTTGTGTTCCAGAAGTTCTCTCCCGATAACTGTAGTTTAGAATTCCTACGATCCTGATTGGTTCTTGTGTCACATTATCAACGAATCAGAAATTATATCAGTGGTTTTCGCGCGCTCGGCGACGGCTACAAGAATTTGCTTTACGATTTGATTGATGATTAGACACTAAAGTACTTTAAGTAAAAGTACTTTAAGTAAAACGCTCAAAAAACATATAAGGTAAAATTTGTTACCAAAACATACTGGCATCAAACGTTAAGAATCTTAAACTAAAAACTTTAACTAAAAATAAACTTAAAGAATCAAAATCCCTTTATAGAATCTGACAGACAAGTTATCGGCAAAGTTTTATAGCACAGGCAAAAGCAATCGATCCCCTTATTCTATGGAAATGTATCTGCCAGACACTTTTTTGGCTAGTTAACTATGGAAAAGTTACTGCCGAGGAAAAAATAAAAATTACTGATAATTTCCGGAAACACTCTTTCACGATGTGCGTTTAGAACGGCAGTTCTGTAAAATATTATTCGGTTCTTTTTTTCTTTCTTTCGTTTTTTGTTTTTGTTTTTTTTGTTTCGTTTTTTTTTTTGCAAAAACGATCACATTTCCCCCAGTTAAGATCATGCTGTTGTTAAACTGTGAATGTCGAACCCCTCGGAAAATCTTTCGCCTGGTTCAAAACGAAGGCGCAACAATTTTGGAAGAAATCTTAAAATCCAAAGTGGTTGTATTCTTAACTGAGAGATTTGCAGGCAAGTTTACGGTAAACGTGAATTTTGTACCACGTGACAGGCGGAGTCCGCCATTTTGAAACTGAGCCCCAGTTTTCCTCGGTTAAGTCACCAGAGAGTCGTTCCCAGACTGCTGAATATTTGAAGCACCATTTACGAAAACAGCGGCAACATTTTTTAAGACAACAGAGGCACCATATACAAAGATAAAGGCACCACTTTAACAAAATAAGAGGCACCATTAACAAGTTTAGAGGCAACATATGTGAAAACAGAGGCACCATAAACAAAAATAGAGGTACCATATACTAGGATATAGGCACCAGTTTAACAAAAACAGAGGCACCATAAACAAAAACAGAGGTGCCATATACTTATAAGATATAGGCACCATGTTAACACAATAGGAGGCACCATTAAAATAAATAATAAAAAAAATGGGAGCACCATTTACAAATTAAAGGCACCACTTACAAAAACGAAGGCACCATTTATGAAAACGAAGGCACCATAAACAAAATTGGAGGCACCATTTACGAAAGTAACGATAGCTGAATTTTGGCGGTAATGGCACCCCATATCTCCCTCCCCTTTTTGCACCTGCCACGCAGGCTACCGGTCATTTAGTGTTTTTAACACCTTGACCGGTTACCGGCCATATAGCCACAGCGTTTAAGCTGTGTAAATCGACCTGAAACTGTGCATGGAACCTTGCGTTTCCTGTATTTATCTCACCTATTGTATGGAATATATGTGAAAATCTTCCTTATGAATCGGTATATTTGAAAGAGCTACACAACGAGCAAGAATGCTATTGACCGACAATATATAGAGCGGGGGCAGCTGTAGTGTCAACTATTACTAGTCTAATTAGAAAATAATTTGCATGCCGCTTGCCGTTCTCTGCATGGCAGGAGGTTTTTTTTTTTATTGAAACGTAAATTGAGACGTTTAATGTAGAGGTTGGTTGTGTCATGGCTCATCTTGTTTTTCAGGCTCAAGTGGTTTCATAGATAGCAAGCTTTTGGGGGGTTTCTAAAAGTAGCCCTCCACGCAGAGGTTCTTAGGGGTTCGTCACGCGTTCCTGCCCCACACGTCTACGTGGGAGGATACTCCGGGAGCGAAAGAGAAAAGAGGGAAAAGAGAGCTTGCAGTCATGTCTTAGGCACCAGTCGCCTGAGCCACCCGCCCCGGCCGTGGTTCCCTGTCAAAAGCGCTAAGTGGAAACGAGTTCCGGATGTAAACTGTAAAACTTCGAAAGTCCAGACGATTTGATAAAATAAATTTCCTGTATTTACTCGTTTTAATTTTTATGGAAAAAAAAACTTCATATCTAACTTTCCATACTACAGTATTTTGTTAACTCCTCCTCAGCCAACTGACGAACGTACTCTACAGGATTCGATACCTTGCGTCCTCCCGCTGTATACAGACTGGCGTTTTACCAATCGAATGAATAAAAGAACGAAAAAATGAACGAACGAACGAATGAGCTTTGGAAATATGAATTGAAATTTGTTTTTTCAAGAACATGAGTAATATTTCATATGGTCATGAATTGAACAGGAGAAAGGCGACTTGCTAATTCTGAACCAAATGTAATTTTTGGCATATTTTTTTTCTTATTATTATTATTTCATTTTTCAATATAATCTAAGGAGATAAGTCTGAAAATACCAGTCTGAAATAAAACCTTACCTGGCGTATTTTTTTCTTTCTCTCCAATTTTGATGCACTAAAAAGTTCGTTTTCCGACTCAGCTCTTGAGAATTATAGGTGAAGAAAAATTTCGTCTCAAAATAAGAAGTTAACAACTGGGCAGGTGCTTTTTGTTAAAAGGTTTTAAACTAAGGCTTGTCAAAAGTACATGAAAATTAATTTTTTGGCCGTGAAATTTGTCTATGCGTTTTTGAAGACATACCTAAAACGTTGAGCAAGTTTGAATCCTCTTGTGAAAAATTCTTGGATCTGCCTATGGTTCAAATTCGTGAGCTTTTGCTTGTTTCTAAAAATCATAGCACTAAATAGTTGAAGGCATAAATTTTGCCTAATTATAAAGTTCATATTTTTTTCTGAATTTTTCCACAAAACTCTCGTTAGAATCCTTTCGCCCGTCTATATTGCAACTTGGGTAGGTTTTCTGTTTAATCTTCATCCATTTGTCAAAGCTGGTAGCCTGTTCCAAGCGCTCCCCAATAGCTGAACGCCTGGAACAGGCTACAAAGCTAGACGCCGCCTTGGCAATGAGATGTAGGAAAAGTTGCCATATCAATTTCCATGTAAACTTCAACAACATTAACGATAACATTTTGCGCCACAATTAAGGAGCGGTTTGTCAGCCAAAATGTTATAGGTAAAAAGTCATCTTATCTCACCGGCCCAATTGTATTTAAGAAACATATACTGTAGTAATTAATTATCCCACCCGCTCTCCATCCCTACAGTATCTTCAATCTAATATGGGAATGCTCGTCGTCTCGCCTAGCGCTGGGAATTACAGATTTTGGTCTCACTTTTGGTGTTCAGAAAAGCCAAATTTTACGCTTGCAGATATCGCTTAGGTCTATGGGTAAAGAAATATTCATAATAAAAAAATCACACTGTATTGAGTTGTATTGAATACAAAATTCGATACCAACATCTTACTTGCTTGTCAGTTCTTATATCAGGGAACTTACGCAACAGGACGGGCAAACCTTGTGTAACAAGCGTGACATTAATTTTGTTTGAAAAAACCTTCCGCCAAACTTCACTTTCCTTTAAACAGATCTTTTTGTAGAAGATCAAAATACATCAATGTTAAGTGAATTCCCAACAAAACACGCAAATAATAGCCCTGTCACGTTTGTCACACTCAAGAGTTTTGCCCTCCTCTTCTTCCTGCCGTCCTGTTGCATGAACTCACTATTACATAAAGGGGGCAAATATGTTGGGAATCTTGCGATTGCTTTCAACCCAATAATATTCCCGATAAACTCCCGTTAAAAAACACTCACAGTTGCTTGGATTTAACAAAATGTAATTTTCCTCTCACAATCATACGTACTCGGTTTACAGCCCAAAACTCAACTTCTCTGGAGTCTGAGAACAATGGTATAAAGAAATATATAGATTTAGCCAGGGCTAAAAGCGAAGCTCCCGTTAATAAATTCATAATTTAAATCAAACAATAAACTTGTAATCCACAGATCAGGGCACATTCATTTGACGTTTGAGGCAAAGGCTAAGTGATTTTAGAGAAAAATAATTTGACAGTCCAAGAGTGAAACAGCTTTTACATCGAGTTATTAAATAGTCTTATTTGTACACCCAAAAATAGCAATCATGTTCGATCACAGTAGATTAGGCCTGGAAAACAAATAGACCTACCTATTCGTGTATTGTATTTGCATTAGCTGTTACATAATAATGTGCAGGACGTAACATGTCGATAATTCCGATAGTCGATAAAATTCGATCGTTGTCGATCGTTGTCGATACTAATCAATCGACAAATATCGGAAATCGATAAAAGTCGATCACACAATTTCTTGTGATTATCGACTTTGTTCGATTATGATCGATTTTGATCGACTGTGATCGATTTTGATCGATTTCAATCGACAAATACAAAATCGGAAATACAAAAAACGATGTCAAATGTTGAACTGAATAAAATCACTGACGAAAATAAAATGCCAGTTTACTTTACTTTTTAATTACTTTACTGGCCTCGATTTTTTCCCGCATCCAGTCTACAGTTTGACCCGCTCTGTCCCCTCTAAGAAACACGGCTTCGAGTTCCCAGGATCTCTCATCTCTCCCGCCAAGAGAGACTCTGGGAACTAGGTTGGTCCGAGTTATGTTACAGATCGCGATTTCGCTCAGCTGAAGCTGTTAATCGATCATTTCTCGAGGTAATTTAAACATTCTATTCTACAATGAATAACAGACCACTTGGTTGTTCAGGTTTTTATTTAGCTTTATTGCCATACAGATTTACTTTAGAGCTTTTTACACTTTCATAAAAA
>CALNXI010003260.1:34842-49985 GCA_942486025.1 Porites evermanni | reverse complement strand
TCTTCTCGGGCTTACGCCCTCAATTCTCGCGGGTTAATTCGCCACTCGCGTTCTTAGGTTTCGCGTGCAGTAACTATAACTTTGCAAAGAAAAATAAGAGACTGCTCGCAGTCTATTTTGGTCTGAAAACGCGTATACACCTTACCCATTTTGGTCTGGAATCGGGTATGGTTTTCGGGGGAACTGCGGGAGTGTATGAACGTATTTATCGTTTCAATTCCAAATGAATAAGAGCGAAAGAGAAATATGCAAATTGCATTTTTAAAAAGAGACGCGAGCACGGTTATGCGCATGCGCGCCGTTTGTCTCTCCAGAATAAATTTGTTGGACCAACACTAAATTCGAAATCACCATTACCGGTACAATCATTGAAAATCCTTCGTTTTATTCCGACATCCGTCGCTTTGGCTGGCCTAGTTATACTTCGGTAGTGGTGATTAACGTGTGGTTGTGTTGTTTGACTGGTTACGTCCCTTAAAGTATTCTTTTCATGCGCTCTAATCTAGCTATTGATGACTTAATTTCTGCCTAGAGGCGGGCCTAGGTGCCAGGTCTGAAGAAAGGTATGGAAAATGACATTATTTGGGTCAGAATTTGGAAAACCGGGCGGCACACCACCACCAAGAATTCCCAGGAGTACCCCCCCCGGGCCCGCGACGTAAACCTAAGGGATTTGCATGGGATTCCCGGCAATATAGGTTCAAGAAGATATTTATTCCCCTTTTGTCCCATAATTTTTCAATAAAAAACGTCTTTTTCTGCAAGTTGTTTTCTTGCTCTGTGTGCGGTTATTTCCTGATCCGATTCGATTATAACGATTCTTTACACTACAAAAAACTAGGAGTACGTTTATAAAAAAAATCTCGCGACGTTCTATTTTTATCGAGAACTTCTGCGGATAAATATGTTCTTGAATCTATTGCAGAAATTCATACACGAATCCTTCATGTCTGTGTCCGTTTTGAAATTACGCAATGTTATACTCTCATACAGAGCTTGGGCTACCTGTGTTCTCATTACTACGAGGAAGAAGAACAAAAATAAAAACAAGAAATAAACAAACAAACAAACAAAATTCTTTCCAAGAAACAGTTCATGACATTTCTCCCGTGTTTAACCTGAAGAGGAGCGTTGCGTGACAAGACATAAACGGCTGCGTGGGAGCTAGGGTGTAAATGAACCACGAAAAAATCTCCACCATTTTGAAAAGTTTCGCCAATTTTTACTCACGCCCACCACTGGGAGTGCAATTTTGTAGGTGGACTCTAGACCAAAGAGGAAGTGGTTCGGGATCAGACCGTGACAGTCTTAGCATCTCTCGCTCATGAATAAGCTTCACATGTGTATTAAATTATGTCAAACAAAATTCAATTTTTTGTAAATATGAGTGTCGAATACGGTCACATGAAATACACAAGACGCACAAAATATAAAATTAGAAATGCAGCTATCTTCACATGTTAGAGCTCGTTTGTCTACCGCTTTGTGGAGCATTGAAAAGCTTCATGCATGAAAGTGCGACATAAAAAAATACTTAAATTCTGTGCACAAAAGTTAAAATTTGGGAATAGAATACCTTCTTTCGCCGAAAACGGTGGTGTCCATTGCTTTGTACATGGTGCAGAACTAACCCGACAGCAAGCCACAATGCGTTACACGAGCCGGTTTTATCCCTGCGGTTCCATATCATTGCGTCACGTACTTGAATGTCCACACTGTCACTCAATTTAAGAGATAGGTGGAAAGGAAAACAACCTTCTCCATATCACACTCAAAAGACTATATATAGACTTATTGTAAGCTTTTCTTACTCAAAATGCTGATTTAATCCTGTGTCGCTATGGTATAATGTCCACATGATAAGCATGTGATAAATTTCCATGTCCCTGAGGGACTCTGGATTCCGGAATCTGGGGAGTTTTTTGTAATGGCATCCAGAATCCGGCAAACTTTTGCATGTAGAATCCGGAATCTTAGGCTTTGGGATCCGGAATGCAGCTCAAGGAACCCGGGATCCCAATAACGATTACAATCCATAATTCTTTCATTCCACTATTAACTATTCTTTTATTCCACTATTGAGTATTCTTTTATTCCACTATTAAAGAACTAAATGCTCTTAACTTAGAACCACCTCCTTTAGCTCAATGAAGACAACACTGACTAATAACGCCGCCTCAAACTATACGGTGGACAATTTTAAAGTTAAAAAGTTATTCTGATTTTTAAAAAAATCCGTGCTTTTTTAATATCATTGTAGAATGCATTCGCTTTTTTACCAATGCATTCACTTCCATTTTTAACATCTCTCAATTTTTTAAATCTCTAGAATTTTTAAGAACTTTTATTATAATCACTATTTGTAAATAGGCTTTTTATCATGGTTGTTGTAATTATATTATTATCAATTTTGTTTTTAGAGGGCCACTAGGTTGGGAGAATACTAGAATTTTCAAGATCTTTTATTATAATTACTATTTGTAAATAGGCTTTTTATCATGATTGTCGTAATTTATTATTATCAATTTTGTTTTTAGAGGGCTACTAGGGAGAATACTTTTCATAGTAATTGGTGTCACCCTCTTAAAATAAAGGTTATACAGAATCCGGGTTCCACAGACAAAGAATCGGAGTCCAATACCTGGAATCCGGTATAGATCCCTTACCTGGGGCGACCTGCATATTAAAAATCTTATGTACCAAATTCCCTTATTTTCTTAGATATGAAAATTTGTCACCGCGTTTTTGTAAAAGTTCCTTTTTATCAAGACGTTTCAGCATCTAATTTTATAATTACCAGAGGCAGATTTGTTGCATCTTGATTTATGAGAAGCTTTCATAAGAAAGCTTAGAACTCTCAAACGAGAGACGAGCCAATATATTTGTTTAAACAATTGGTAAAACTTACTTGTGGCACCTGTGACAGACTCGTAGAAAACTACCCTCTCAATTGCAGATAGGATTTGTTAATTAATTAACAAAAATGTGACATCCTTATCGAATCCTTTTGATCACGTTCGTACCTTGCACAAAGGCTGTTTTCATCACAGGACACCCACATTCAGTGTGCGGCACAATTACGTAAACCCCGGGGGGAGGATACTCCCTTATATGAGCTATATGGGTATGTGCCGCCCCATCGGGTGGGGTTTTGCCCGTTTTGGTCTGAAAACGGGTATAGACTTTGCCCATTTTGGTCTGGAATCGGGTATGGTTTTTCGGGGGAACTACGGGAGTGTATGAACGTTATTATCGTTTCAATTCCAAATGAATAAGAGCGAAATATATAGAAATATAAGTAATGATGACATAATTTCTGCCTAAAGGCCAGGTCTTAAAACGGGTATAGATTTTAGAGGTCTGAACTGAAAACGGGTATCGGAAATGACAGTATTTGGTCTGAAATAGGGTCAGAATTTGGTGAACCGGGCGGCACACCACCACCAAGAATTCCCAGGAGTACCCCCCGAGACGTAAACCTAAGGGATTTGCATGGGATTCCCAATGTAGGTTCAGGAAGATACTTATTCCGTTTTATTCCCATAAATTTTGAATCATGAACGTCTTTTTTTTGCATTTTATACTTGTGTTCTTGATTTCTGTGCGGTTATTTCCTGAACCGATTCGATTTTAGCGATTCCTTACACTCCGAAACGCCATGTGAATAAAACCAGGAATACGTTTATACAAAAATCTCGCGACGTTCTATTTTTATCGAGACCTTTTGAGAATAAATATGTTCTTGAATCTATTACAGGATGGGCTCCTGATTACAGAAATTAATACACAAATCCTTCATGTCTGTGTCCGTTTTGCAATTACGCAATGTAGACATATTAAATTCTGCAAGCAGAATACTGCAATGCTGATCATACTACGTGAAAATTAACTCTGCAAGACATCAACACGACACCGAAAGAACTCAAAACAGAACGGGATTGTAGCCATAGACAGCTGTTTCGCCCTCTTCGGGGCTCGTCAGTATGGCGTAACAACCAGAGATCAGGCTCTGATGAAAATTTATCCCCACATTGATCTCTCCCATTTTTCTCGCCACCACCGCCCCCTTTCCCGAGTCGCGCGCGTCTTATTTTCGCTTTGCTCGTCCGCACTACACTATCTGAGAGCCTGGCACAGGCTAATTTTAGCCCTGACCCAGAACTCCTAACACCCACAGAATCACGTCATACCACGTGTCTCCTGGGGGGCAAGATTTAAAAAACATGGACAAAACCATGCTAAAATTACAGCATATCGGATCTATAAAAGATCTACGGCCCAATTTTTGCATGGTTTTGTCCATGTTTTTTAGGTTGGTTTTGGCCAACTCTTTATTTTCTCAACAACAACAACATAAGCTTTATTTGCATGACTATAATTAGACTATAATTATGTAGTTACAGTATTGCAAAAGCTTTTTAAAACATAAAAAAAAACAAACAAACAAGACATCAACTTGGACTCTTGCCCCCCAGAAGACACGTGGTATGACGTGATTCTGTGGGTGTTAGGAGTTCTGGGTCAGGGCTAAAATTAGTCTCCCTCGCAAAAAACGGCTGCGAGGGAGACTAGGCTAAAATCAGCGTGTGTGGATAAATTTTCATCAGAGCCTGATCTCTGCTTGTTACGCCATACTGACGAGCCCCAAAGAGGGCGAAACAGCTGTCTATGGCTACAATCCCGTTCTGTTTTGAGTTCTTTCGGTGTCGTGTTGATGTCTTGCAGAGTTAATTTTCACGTAGTACGATCAGCATTGCAGTATTCTGCTTGCAGAATTTAAAATGTCTACATTACTATTTTTGCTGATCAGGTCTTTATAGATCCTACGTTCTTCGGCATATTCGTTTGCGGTCCTTTGCAGTCCCTTGTGGTTAATGTTTGTAATTACGCAATGTTGTATCACGCGTATTAAACTCTCAAACAGAGCTTGGGCTACCTGTGTTCTCATTACTACGAGGAAAAGGAAAAAAAACAAAAACAAGAAATAAACAAACAAACAAAAAACAACACAAAAGTCTTTCCAAGAAACAGTTTATGACATTTCTCCCGTGTTTAACCTGAAGAGGAGCGTTGCGTGACGAGACAAAAACGGCTGCGTGGGAACTAGGGTGTAAATGAACCACGAAAAAATCTCCACGATTTTGAAACGGTTTCGACAATTTTTGCTTACGCCCACCACTAGAAGTGCAATTTTGCAGGTGGACTTTAGACCAAAAAGGAAGTGGTTCGGGATCAGACCGTGGACAGTCTTAGCATCTCTCGCTCATGAAGATGCTCTTAGAGCTTCGTCACGGGTTCCTTCTCAACGAACGTGCAGCCTGCGAGCAAGCTTTCCATTTGAGGACATCGTGAGAAGTCACGCGCAAGAGGCACGCGAAAAGAGACTCACGGCTCGCTTTACTCACCATTAGAAAAATAACGGTAAGATCTTGCTTTACGTTTACCCGCAAGCTAACGTACGTGTGGCCGCCATTATTTGTCACGCCACACAACGTTCCAACAATGCGTGACAACACCAATAACGGTTGCAAGGACGTGGTTGTTGTTACTTAGTGATTTATTTCACCCCAGTGGTGACGTGGAGCGGCCCTATACATCTAACCAATCACAGAGCCAGTAATGTATAGTACTATCCTCTTCAGTAAGAACATTTTGTTGTCAAGTCTGTCGAGTTTGTTTTAATTCAAGCCTATTGCTATCCCTGTACCCTGTACCTTAAATCCTCTATTAAGCCCCCGGGGAGTTTATTTCAAGTACATTTTAGGGGACGGGGGACTACCTCTTAATAGAGACGGAGGGCCTAATTTGAGAGAGGGAGGGGGGCTTATTTAATTTAACAAAGATGATGGTATCAATTCCCCGTAAAAAAAAAACTAGAGTGTAAAGTGGAAAAGCTCAAGTACAAGAAGTTGGCGGTCATAAAGCCGAGGATCAAAAACAAATCGGAACTTCCAGCTGGTGAATAAACCCAGGGGCGGATCCAGGATATTTTTTAGGAGGGGGTGCACTCGTCTCTTGCTCTACTTCAACACCAATAAACCACATAGTCTTTTTTTTTGCAGAATACAAGTTGTATTAGAAAACCGCAGGTCATCTCGGGGGGGGGGGGGGGGCACCCCCTGCACCCTCCCCCTAGATTTGCCCCTGAAACCAGTCTAAATTAGTCCACACGAGGTCATTTATTAGGGAATAACAATTAGGGGAGGAGAGGGGGGCTTAAAACAGAGGGGAGGCTTAGTATGAACTATCTTCTCCTGAAGAGGGAGGGCTTATTAGAGGAGGGGACTTTAAAATAGAGGATTTACGGTAACATACGTTTTGCATGGTTCGTACAACTTTAGACAAACAAATTTCAAGGATTTTTCAAGGAAAAATTACAGTTTTCAAGGACTAAGATGTATTTCGTAAATCGGTATTCTTTAACCCCTATGATCATCCTATTGGTTACAACACGTCATGGAGTCATTTACGATTTTTACTTCTTCGGTCATCGTTGATCACATTATTTCATACTACTTTCCGCAACGACACTTTGCAAAATGACTGGGTATGACTTGCAATTGCATCTGAAGTACAGAAATAACATTTGAAATAAAAAAACAAAAATACAATATTGTTTATGCACAAACATGTTTTTACGTTTACCCCATCCTCGGAGACCCAGGGGCGGTCAGTCGGGTCGGGAGAAAAGGCGGGACGAAAGTTTTCAGGTACGGGCAAAAGAGCCCCTGGGTACCGACTCTCACCGAACTATGTCCAAAAATTCAAGCGGATGCTGGCTCCTGATTGGGCACAAAAAATGCTTGGTATTGTCAGGACAACTTGGATTAATATTAATCCGTGGATTATAATAATAATAGATTATAATATGGTTATTATAATCCGGTAATAGATTATTATAATCCAGTAATAGATTAAGGCACGGCAAAAATTGGAAGGATTAGATTATTATTAATAATAATCATCCGGATTAATATTAATCTCTATTATAATCCAGATCAGAGCTATGACAGACAAACTGCAGACATTACACGCTGAACAAGGGACTGACGGGACATAACACTGATCACATCAGTCACATGATCACTTGCATATGTTAGAGCTGGTAGCGATGTTGAGCCTAGAAGTAAATGAAAAGGAACAAGCGCCTCTGGGCCAGCGAATCCGTGCGGTGGGCATGTGTTTTTACAAGAAAGGGGACCTTAAGAAAGGGAATAACTACCAGCTGCGTAGGAATCGCGACAATCCCAAAGACACTAACTGTTTCGAGGTTTGGAGCTGGCATATCACGATGGCGACTATGAACATGAATTTCTGAATTGCTGAATTTGGATGCCACCAGCTAACCCATCAATAACAATGGCTCCTTCTATGACACCAATCCTGAAACCCAGTCCTCTAACACAAACTCCTACTTTAAGTCCAGCATATACGCAGACGGTCTAAATCATGAAATGCTCCCTGGGAAATAACTATCTCTATGGATCAAACTCAGAAAGACTGAGTCTTTTAGAAATAACTGGAAAAGATTCAAGGATTTCCTTTGATGATGTGCGCACTGACATCCCTTTCACTTTGTTATTTTTTTTATTACTTAAGATCTTTATTCTATTCTACGTTAAAAATCTTCATGGCCCTGCAAAAAATTCAGTTGCAACTGTATTACCAGCAGAGCTGAGACAACTGCCGACTTCTGCTACTAAAATATAATAACGTATAATAAGGAGTGCGGTTATTGACTGAATGTAATTAAGAGTTTTGTTCACAAACTACTAGCACAAGTAGCAAATTCGTCGTGGTTAGAATAGAATATTTTCTTTTATTGAGAGACTTGTACAAATTTGAGCTATGTGGGATTATATTTATCAGATTAATATTAATCCTAATCTCAAAGCTCAGTTATGGATTATAATAATCTATTACTGGATCTAATATTAGGATTAATATTAATCTGATTAATATTAATCCTACATAAGATTAATAGTAATCCTAATTGATCAAGGAACGGCTCAAACCTCAGTAATGGATTATAATAATCTATTACTGGATTATAATAATCTATTACTGGATTATAATAATCATTAGGATTAATATTAATCCGATTAATATTAATCCGAGTTGTCCTGTATTGTGCCCAATCGGCGAAGAGTTTCTTCTGAGTTCTTTTCGTGAGTTCGTACACGACGGCTACTGTCCGGTTCGTTCACCAGGCTTGTGCGTGAAACTTTTATTTTCTACTTTCCTAACCAGAAACGAAGGAACTACCGATGAGTCGAAAAAACGTTTGGGGTGCTATCAGCAGGAGCAATTCAATTTGCCCCGAGAATATTCTGTTTTTGATGGATCACAAGTTTAAGATGCGGCGGCGACGAGAAATTCACATAAGCAATAGCTTCGCCAGGCAAAACAACAACTTTGCACGTGCATCACACTTTTTTGTACATTTCTTCTTTTCTTCGGTGGACGACAAAAAAATGCAATCTCCCTTTAAAGTCAAACAGTAGCAAGCAGCTCTATTGTGTTGAGGAACCTTTCTGGGGGAACTAACTGGTTCTCACAACAAACAGACGAGTACTTGTTCAATTGACTACTTTTTATTCTTCACTCAGGCGACACGAAGTTAGCGCAACTCGTATTTTACAATTCTCTGCTAAATCAGTGTTACACGCATTTTTATATCAGCCAGGAAACCAGCTGCTTAGCACAAACCGAATGCTGACGTAAGTCTAATCCGATTGGTTAAAACAGTTTCATTAGCATGAAACCTTCGAGATAATTGCTTTGTCGAAATGACTCTTCAACCTAAGTTTTCACAGGGGCACCCAACGAGAGTATAGTTAAAAACCACTTACACATAGCATTGTTGAACGTATTTTAGTATTTAAACGGTAGATATAGGCTTATTTTTATCCCCTAAAAATTTTTCATCTGTTCGGATCTCCTAGCTGAAGGTCTAGTGATCCGAAAATTATAGGGATCAAAACTACCTTTTCGAAAATTTCAGCCAGAAAAAAGGCTTCCGAAAATTCTAGGTGACCTTTTTACGCTAAAAATCCGTTAAAAATGGGCAATTCTACCATGTTTGGGAGATTCGAAAATCCTAGGAGAGGCTGCAATTAAAGCAAGAAATTTAACAAAAATTGTTCCGAAAATTCTAGATCTCAAATCGTCTTCCGAACAGATATTTTCCAAAAATTGTCCTTGGGTGTCCCTGTTTTCACTGCTAAGCTTAAGTCAACTGGCCAATATAAAACTAGGAGAACAATTAAAAAACTACAAGGTATATGCCAGTAAACAGACTTTTCATATTAACAGATAGGAAAGTACTAAAATTACAGTTTGAAAATCTAGGGCTGTTGTCAATTTACAGGTGTTAAGCTCCTTCATCGAAGATGATTATTGGTCACAACTTTTCCATAAATTAACCACGAACGTGATCGCAAACTTAAAGGGTAAATTAAATATGCAGTTCAAAGTACAAAGCAGAATTTAGAACAATAGTTGTTTAGCTACAAAAACACCTATAAAATCTCTAAGCCTAATTAAAGTTATCCACTGCCAAGAATTCGGTTAAAAACTCGAGGAACACGCTTAAAACTCTTAAAAACAAGCAGGGTAGTCAGTTCCTGGTAAATATCGAAGGAAGATCAGATTAAGGTCAAAAATGTCAAACTAGACAAAATACTTAATATAAACAAGGCTTGTCATCTGCCAAAGGTTCTAATTAACAATTATTCGCCGAAGGCGAAGTTAATATTGTTGAATAATCCCCGAGACGAAGTCGAGGGGATTATTCAACAATATTAACTGAGCCTGAGGTGAATAATTGTTTTAGTATATTCACACGAAGTGATCTCAACAGAATCAGAAAGGAAACCATTAAAAAACGATTAGTTTGATTGACGGGTGAAAATTCATGCGTGAACACGAAGCCGTAAACAGTGGATGCGCAAAAGTTAGATCTTTACAGTATCTTCAAACATGGCAAATGATAGTTTTAATCCTTTTGTATCGAGTTTTGTAAGCTTTAGCATCAACGGTTTAAAAGAAAACGCCGAAAATTTAAATTACTACCCAATTCTGAGAAGAAAAGTATCTAGAGCTTTATTTGTTTCTGTCAACTCACCGTGAATGAGAAAGTTTTCTTCGTCGCTTCTTGCAAATGCTGTCAACAGCGGCTGCGATCAAGGTGAGCGTTGTTTATCTCCAAAGTTCTTTGCCTTGTTAACTTGCTGGCACGTACAATTTTCGAAAATATTTGCCTTCCTCTCTTCTCCATAAATTAACTTCTATTTATAGGCAAAATTGGTCTTGCGAGAAAATCCCGAAATCACAAAACAGTGACAAAGCGACCTCGTTTTCCTCTGAAGTGGTAAACATAGCTTCGAGCGTACAAAAAGTCAGCTAAAGTAAACCACTTCACAATAAATCACGCTGTTTAAACACCTTGAATTCTTTTCTTGCCTTCAAAGTCATCAGCACTTGGATATTCGTAAAGGTTTTACTTTGAAACTTTGGCAAAACACCCAGTTCTCGACAGCGATTTTGTTCGGCTGTATATTCACCGCCTGGCGCGGTGAATATAACGTCATAGTCCGAGATAGCTAACCAATCAGATTGCTTGAATTACCAAGATCACTGAATGTGTATATACTAATTAGACATATCTCATGAACAGAAGTGTTACCGCGGAGATGCACCAATTTGGTACATCTCCTTTGTACCGAATTCATGTCAGGAGAAACTTTCTATCGATCATCAATTAACTTAGAAAACCAAACCTACAAGTAGTGAAGTAGCTTACTGAAACCAATCAACAAGAACGCTTACAACAACTCCACTACAACCATACATCGTAGCAATTACCACAAGTGGCTAACGTAACTCTTCAATCAACATTTTCCTTCCACAAGACCAAGGAGAGTGAATCAACAGAAATCATTTTCTCATTTCGAGAGAGGATGTCATTTGATCAGTGCTCATGCGTAGGAGTTAACACCTAGTAAAATAAGTCAATTGTTTTTTTATGTTATTTCCCTAAAATCCGAAACACCAAATAAAATTCCTTTAATAATTTTAAGTCAAAAACATGCGCACTGCGAACAATTTCCATCGCTTCCATTTTTATTGTTTAACAGTTGGTCTCTTGTATTCGCTACAAGCGTTTGAACTTTTCTGTGATAAAAGTTGTACCAAACAACAGTAAACTGAAGCCTGATTTCCATATTATCGTCCGGATCGACCCGCACAGTCTCAAAATGTGCTCAAGTGATCGACATGATCATATAGAAACATCCGCGAGGCGATCTGGACAATTGTGTTATAGCAATGGCCTGGATAGAACTAAAGTCTGTATGTAAATTGGTTTCCATATAATCGCCTGGATCGTCTTGAGGAAGATTACCTGGAAACTAGGAGCGCTTACCATTTGTACGGAATTTTCGCAAGGAACACAGTAGTAGGTTTGAGTTGTATCATTTACAAAATACGGGTAAATTCGTGAGGAAACCTTGCACTTGTAATCCACAAAAAAGGTACAGAAAATTTTGGTCGTTTCGGTAAAGGCAAAGGTATTACCTTTTTTCCGAAAATTTCCTTCGGAATGAACCTTTCCATTTGGTATGGTGGCCTAGAGCTGCCATAGGGATCTTGTTATATTTTCAGCTTTTTTCTTTTATATGAATGGTTTTAGTTATTTCATTTTGTTTATTTTATTCATATTATTCTATTTTTTATGTTTATTTCATTTCATTTCGTTTTCAAAACAAGTTAAAATGAAAATGAAAATGAAAGGAAATCAAAACCTTCTGTGTTAAATGAAATTAATCTCAAAGCGAAGTCAACTGAAAGCAAATGAAATTAAAACAAATTGAAAAATTTTTGACGGTGGCCTAAAACTGCCATAGACCAAAATGCCTTGCGGTCTCGACCTTGTGATAAGTCAACATGGCGGACAGGAGAAAGAAATCTTGGGGCACGTTTAAGAACGAGATGAAAGCAAAGAGGCCTAAAACTGGAGATGGCGGTGGGAAGAAAAAGGAAAAAGGGAATATTTTTGAAAGACAAGAATTGGTAGTGCAGTGACTGAGCTCAGAAGTATCCGGCAAAGCCCAAAAGTATACTAGGGTAGGGCCCCGCTAATCTCGTACCCAGATCTCACTCTGTTTTACACGTAAAAGTGGGAGATCTGGGTACGAGATTAGGGCCCCGCGAGTTCGTGCAGTACGATGAGGAGGAACTGTCCATTGAAGGGATCAAAGCGTCTTGTGAGAAACATTTCTCACCCTCATTGGAACGCTATTGTTGGTTTTCACATGACGTCATGTGAAAACCAACAATAGCGTCTTGTCTCTATATGGATCTGATTCGTGATTCTCCTTTCCAGTCTTCCCTCTTCAATACATTACCAGAGCCCATAACTTATTAACACCTCAGTGTCAGATCGTTCCAGTGGACAGTACGTATGGCAAAAAACCTGTCCGATATGTGACGCTCCACTTTTGAGATCATGGTCTTCGCTCCAGCCGTCATAGAAATCGCGCCACCACAATCGTTCTTGATCATTCTTAAATGTGAACGGAACGAGGCCCTATCCGGTATGATTTTCCTGGCGGCGCAAAGGTCTCTGGTATAGTGTAAACATAGCCTAAGTCCCAAATAATTAGGGTTGATAGCCGCGACCACTGTAGTGCGGCTTGCAGGGAAAACCGCCAGAGTACTTAAAAAAAACCCGTAGACCATTGCTATATTTTTTCAAAACCTCACTGATGACCGAGGATACGACTGGAGAATACCAATCCTACCGGCACGCAAGAAAAAAAAAGCAAGTAATTTTATTTACATAACAAATATTGTGAAAACAGGTTTTTTTGCCTTCACATAAAAAGAAAGAACGGACGGACTGACTGACGTGGGCAAAACTTTCATGACAACTCTTTGGACGGCCTTTTCCTGGAAAGTCTCTGTGGCTGCGGAAAGGCACGGGATCTAACCACGGCACGCAAATATCTTGAGATAGTACTTCACACAGAACTTGACTTCAACGTTGTTTAATTGTACTAAGATGTAACCAAAGAAAATCTTACAAAGCTTTCGTTTTTAAGCCTCAGCTGGCGAAGCGTTACAGATTACATCATGTTCTAGCGAGCAATATTACAGAATACAATAATCATCTCTGATCGGATCGACTATTGGATGAATCTTAAGGTTATTCTTAAACATTAATTACCAACAAAAGTTACACAGTTGGATAACAGTTAAAAAAAGGCTAGTGCAGGTTAAAGGTACACTTCAACGCTATTTACAGTTATGACCTCAAGATTTGTTTCCGAATATGTTTACGGTAGAGAAAACTTAGGCTCGATTACCAGCCGCTGTTCGGGAAAATGAGCCCACACTCATCCCCCGAAAACAATGCCAGTGAATAATGAGGACGCTCACTTGTAAACACAAAATCTGGGGGGGAAATTGGTTATATTTGAGGCCCTATTTAAAAACCTTCCCTATTTTCAATGTTCTTGAAACTTGCAGGGAATATTTCTTGACGATTGGTCTCGGGATTGTCGAATTTATAAAAAAATTTATCGAGCGGTTTTTGGAAAAATGCGAAATTTTTGGGCATGGACCAAATTACGTCCAAAAACTGTATCGAAAGCAGCTGAATGCAAGTTAATAAAATTCTTCTTACTCGCGATCGCCCAGAGCAATTCCCCTCTTTTTTCGTATGCAGTTTTCAATGGAATCAAATCAATATGAGATGAAGCCTCGTTGCCAAAGCTTATTATTTTCTTAAAATATTAGCGAATTGTGTGGCTAGCATGCTATTTCACTGTTTTTATTATTCTTAAAACTACATTTCAAAATATTTCGAAAACGCTCTCATAGAATTTGTTCAAACTAAGCCATAATGGAGGCAATTATAGCAGGTACATACTCCCTTAAGCGATTTCTTCAAAAAACTCCTGGAACAGAGAAACACAAAGATAAATGAAAAACGTAATGGCATCATTACGTTGCCATGGCGACTCCGATTGCAATAAAACCCAGATCATAAGAAATTTTCATCTTTATATAATACAGTTGTGGTAGCCTTTTTTCCATATCTTTACTCATGCCGATGTAATTAATGCTCAAAGTTGGGAGGTATCAACCCCAGAAAATCCAGTCGAGCCACCTTAAGCCTTAATGTGTTGCTTGTGATGGACTGTGTGACTGCGAGATGCGGTTCGCAAGTCCAACCCACAAAAATGACCCTTGCTCGCCAACGAGTCCTCAGTAGCTCAGACGTTAAAGCATCCGATCTAGAACACGGAGGGTCGTAGGTTCGAATCCCATCTGGGGCTCAGATTTTTTTCTGTGTCCTCTTATGGTTGATTCTTTACATCTCCCTTTATTTCCTTTATAGTATTAATATCAGTGGCATAGGTTGGTTGGTTGGAGGCTCCTTCATGGGTAAAACAAAAATTAACGACCGCAAAACTTGGATTTGTGACTTAACGGAAAAGGAATCGTTCACCTGTATCAGTGTATTGAGGATGTGTAAAAGATAATTAATAAACTGAAAATCGAGAATGGTCGTTTTTGGTAACCTACTATTCATGAAAAAGAAACCTATTTTGGTCAAGAGGATGGGGAGGGCGCTCATACGAGGAAATGCGACTATACGTAGTGAATTCTTTGGTCAGTAATCGATCATCTTTTCTGCCGTAAAGTTAGTATTTGGCTTAAACTCAGGCGCGGAAAAAACACGACATAAAACAAAATCAAAAGAAACGGTTCAGCTTAAATTCGTCGCTGGCATTCGTTGCCTGTTCGCCAACGAAAAATGTTTTGCTCCTTGTCTGAAATTGCCACCTTAAATTGGCCCAGTTTTTTGTTTGAGACTACATTTAGGCAATGAAACTTTTCCCTGTCGTCTGTTGCTATGAACAGCAAGAATGGCCATGGATTGAAACTTGAAAAGGTTGGGCCAACTTTTTCACGTTTTTAAAACTTTATCGATAGATAGATAGATAGATAGATAGATAGATAGATAGATAGATAGATAGATAGATAGATAGATAGATAGATAGATAGATAGATAGATAGATAGATAGATAGATAGATAGATAGATAGATAGATAGATAGATAGATAGATAGATAG
>CALNXI010003260.1:4397-30138 GCA_942486025.1 Porites evermanni | reverse complement strand
AATTGAAGGCCCCCCAATTTCTCCTCCACCCCCCCCCCTCCAACTTAAATTATGACTGGTCCCTAAAATCCAAGTTGTGGTGTATTATCAATGCTACGTTCTGATTGGTTGAGCTACTACTAGGCTATATGTTATAGCCCACTAGCGGCGAAAAGCGCCGGATTTTTGGCGGCAAAAAAGGATTAAAGTCATGCTTTAAGTTGTTTTGTCCCGATATTTTTGACCAACCAGTTGGATTTTACAAAAACAATTATTCCTCTCTCCCTCATGGCCTCCGAGTCAATAGCCCATTCAGCCTTCGGCCTCATGGGCTATTGACTCAGAACCCATTGGGGCTAGAGGAATAATTGTTAAATAAACACTCAGTGATCTTGGTGATTTAAGCAATCTGATCTCGGACTATTCAACAATATTCACCTCCTAGCGAGTGGATATTTTCTTAGCCCGTTTTTTTCCCCATTTTTTTAGAGAATAATTGTTAAATAGTAACCATTAACATCTATTGAATAAGGCTGAGTATGATGTAAAGAATTATGCAGATCGAGGATATACTATTCATTCGGTGGTAAATTTGTTTGGAAACAGGGTTGGTCGATGGTATATTTGCCTGGAAACTAGGCTGCTTGGGGCAATAGTGAACCAAAAGAAGGCGTTCACGGCTTTTAGTTTTCTAAAAACGAAATAGCTGAATTTCTTACTGAAACTGAACGGAAGAAATGCAAGAATACGCAATGGATGTTATCTACGTTTTGAGGAGTATCTGCAAGAAAAACATCTGTTTATTTCCTGAAACAGAGAAGAAGGCCAAAGTTTTTAAGAACGTTTACACGGAGGTTAGCTTGTTAAGAACTTAGAGATGTTTTGAACGAATAAAACAGTTACTGAATTCGGCTTTCGTATGATGTGAGGAATAACGCTGATCTCGGAGGCTGTTATCCACCTCGATAACAATCTCCTCTAACTGCATAACTCTTCACATCATACTCGGCCTCCAACTTGTGTGTTATCATTATAATAGTACAGTTTCGAATTAAAAATCCCCGCTGAATACAAACATTAACGACACATTCACACAGAATTAGTCACGACATAAAGTAAAATATTCACAAATTTCAGCAAGTAAGTGTTTGAAATTTAAAAATACACAATTGACAGAGTAATCAACGGGTCTTCTTCTCGTCGGAATTTGTGAATATATCTTTACTTCAGGTGGAAGCTAAGCCTGTAAAAATGCGTCTTCACTTCTTTCATTCAACGGTCATAGCGAACTCGAAACTGGACTATTCAACATTCTGTTGCCATGTCTGTTGAGTAGTTCTTATAACTCCCAGTCAAGAGAGGATAAAAAGGACAGAGAAGGCATCCCGCATACACACCCTATTCCATAGGTAATTCGTCTCGAGTTATTTTTAGAATCGGGATAAAGTTACCTCGCGCGCTGCGTGGATGTTTCGTGGAGGTTTCGCATGACTAAACGCCGTGCAAAACATGTCGGGCGAAAGGCAATGAAAGCGTTAAGAGATCGAGAGCATTTCTGAATATTGAAGCGAAATGAGTCGGCGCTCATCTGGGAAAAGGGAATCGCTGCACTCTTTGACAACCCGTGAAATCAGTTTAATTCGAAGTTGTCGTAACCTCAGTGCTTTAATAAAATGAGACATTTCGCCTGTCTATTGAAACCGGTCGTTTGTATAATAAAGCAAGTAGAACGCCAAGTGCTATTTTTGTTGAATAATAAAAGAGTAACAATAAATATTAAACCAGAAATTGCTCTCTTCAAACTGTACATTATAAATGATCCTGAGAGAATATTCAGTGTGTTAACGATTTCCCTGCTGTACTGTTAGCTCTATACAAGAGAGGAAGGGCGATTCCTTTTTAATTTCCGTTTCGCTGACACAGCTTTAGCAGAAATCTCTCTTTAGTCGTTTTCGTCGACAAAACAAATAGTAATATCGCTCTCCGCGTCTTCTGCCATTTTTTTCTGCGTCAATTCGTGAAGGACGCGTGGTGCTGAGCGTGGGTCATCCACACGGAACACATTCGCGCTATGTGATTGGCTGTTGTCTAATCCCCCCTTGGGATCTATGGTCTTAAAAATAACTCGAGACGAATTACCTATGGAATAAGGTGTGTATGGGGGATGCCTTCTCTGTCCCCTTTATCCTCTCTTGCTCCCAGTCTATTATCATCCCTCTATTTGGAACTCCGTAAAAGGCAAAATAACGTCGATTTTCCCCCGTGAGAAAAAACGGTGACTAGCAGTATTGGTCTCTCCTGCATTCGCTACAGTCCTTAGTTTAAGTCAATAAATGCTTATGGGCCTGGTTCATACGGTCGCGTTCCTATGCTGGCTCCCAGCGGGATTTTTTCACGGGTGGTTTTGTGGATTTTGTTTGTTTAGTCTGTTCAGGCGGCTTAGCAGTACTGTGATGACTTTGAGCGTCCCAAGTGTTGGAAGCGGACGAAGAGGCAGCGCGGAAGTGAGACTTATACTGAGCCTGATGAATAAAAGACAAACGCAACACCAGTTACAAATAGTACATTATCCTTCCTGCTAAAGAGGCTTTGTTACGAGGTCACTTTGAAACGAGCCGGGAACCGGAGCCGAAATGCGTCCCGCAATTGCTTCTGGGATAGTTACTGGGGGCGCCGGGGACCGCCATTGGCCAACTGTATTTCCCCGTCCCTTGTAACAGTCCCAGAAAATTTGCTTCTCGTTTCTAAAGTGGAGAAATACTGTTTCAGGTCAATTCTGACATTTTTTACTGCCTTTACCCATACACATAATGCTCTTGTTGAGTCATACCCTGGGTGCCAGAGACTTTTCTAGCGCAGTTTCCGGTTTCTTCGCCGCTCGTAGCTTCGGCCAAGACCGAAAATTCCCGCCGCACGCGAGAAAAACCTCTGGTACTCAGGGTAGTAGAATCATGAAATAGATATAAAACAATTTCATCAGGGAACACTTACTATAATAATTTTGTTGGTGATTTCTGCACTTGAAAAAGTTAGCCCAGCTTGTTAAAGTTTCAATCCATGTTCATCCTTGTCATACGTTGCAACAGATGACAGGAAACAGTTTTATACCTTGGATCATTGTTCAGAGCCGGGTTGTTTAAAGTTGTTTTAAGATAACCCAGGGTTAGAGCAAAATTTGAATTGAGATAAGAAAGCTTAAAAAGAAAATTAAGTTTAAGTCGTTTAGTCTACAATTTGATGGTCGGATGCTAGAAAATGAATAGAGAAAATTATCCGAGAAAATTTTTTTGAGTAAAAGAAAAAGAAACCCGCATTAAAATTTAACCAAGGTCAGCGCTATTCGATCTTGGAATAACTGGACCCAGAAGTTCAATTTGAAAATTTTTTACCTGGAAAGCTGCCTTGAGAGCTGACGTACGATCATTCATCGCCGATGAACCGAACACTCCACGAGACGATGATGATGACACCGATGACGAGTATGGAGAGGACGAGGAGTTTGGAGTGGAGTGCTGTGCACCTCTGCTGTCACTGACCTGGGTTTCCTGTGCAGATGGAGATACTTTACTAAAAGCACAATAGACCCAATGCAAAAATGGCTGCTGAATTAACATTCTTTTGTTTAAATTAAAATTAGCCTGACAAGCCTCGTTCTTCAGGACAAATTCTAAAGAATACATTATTTTAAGCGAGGCTAGTCAGGTTAATCTTAATTTAAACAAAGGAATATTAATCCAGCAACCATTTTTGCTTTGGGTCCATCAATCAACAAAAAATATCAATGTGAAAATAGTCGAACCTCTATGTGCGATCGCATCAACACATTTTTAAACTGCTGACGAGCTATCGACTGGACACGATCTGGATGATTATATGGAAATGAGGCTTCACCCTTTATCTATATATGAATCTGATTCGTGATTCTCCTTTCTGGCGGGCACGGCATTTCCTTGTACATTAGTTAAGAGAATTTGGGGTTATATCATAACATCCTCTAGCTGATACATTTGCCTATTCACATAACCATTCTGATGAACAATGTATTCTGCTTGAATATTCAGAGGTTAAATGCAAATCACTCCCAAGCGACTACCAAATCTTCACATTTTAGGGGGCCGCTTGCGGGAAGCTAGGCTGTTTCTTAACTGTCCACGTCGAAGAGACAAGTTCATAGCCCCAATTGTAATTTTGAGAGAGTTGCTTGTTGAAACATTTTATATTTTGTTCAAACCCTATCCCTCGACAAAACAAGTCATTTCTTAAAGATGTCAAATAACTGTTAGCCTTAATGGAGACCTCCTATAAGATATTCCATTCTTTTTACAGAGCACGGCGCCCTCTTATGTATTCAACAGTTAATTATTTACTTTATTGTTCCTCTTCGCAAAGTTTCTTCAATAATTGTGACAACTTACGGATGATACGTGCATTCCTAAGCCGGGTCTTTCACGCATGCGCGGTCTTCCTTCTCTGCCACTGGCCTTTCCTTTTCCGTGTTGAAAACGAGACTTGCGGAACCACGAATTCTGTAAACAAGAAGAGAACAACACTGAATTTGATAATTTGGAACACTCTGGCAGTCGGAAAGAAACGGCTTTTGTTCAATAACAATTACATGAAGTGCAAACCTTCATAGCCATTTCCATTAAAGCGTCTGGCACTACTTGATTAGCGCCTTCCTAAAGGAGAAAAAAATTAGATAGTTTAAGCTCCCAAAAGAATTCAACACCAACAGTGTACGGTTTTACTTACCACACAGACCGATTACCTTATAACGATACTAGATCTAAAGGAACATGCTAGATTCTATGATGGAACTTCTTGATCTTTCTGACAAAAATGGTCACATGAAGTGACGCACTAAATTGGCAATCAAGAATTAAAATGACCACAAGAGAAAAGTAAAAAGCAACTAAGGAAAATGATATTTCAAATATAAAGAGGACCGTGGAATTTACACGGGCAGGGGATGGCCAGAGATGGGGGAAATAAGGAGTGACTGTTCCGTCTGGCCACAGGGAGGCCAAACGCTGTTTTAGCTAATAGAAAAAAAATAAATGTATTTACGCTGTATTAGCTAATAAAACAATGAGATACATTTTCCTTTGTTCCTGTCACTGTTTTTATAAGTCGTTTTGGAAGAGATTTGAATCCGATCAGAGACGGTTATTAAATAACATTGCTGGTTATTAAATGCGTTTGCTTGTCTGGCGCGTCTATTAGCTAAAACAGCGTTCGGGCTCCCTGTGGTCTGGCCCACTATGAGGTCATCGGAGGAGGAGGTAAGCAGTGTAACGTACAGTAATTACTTTATACGGGCTTTTTACGGTAGCTAGTTATTATTAGAACTCACCAAATTCCGCACGAGATCTCCTGAAAAGTTCTGATCCGCTGGTGTTATAAGGGTGTAAGCCACGCCCTTCTCACCTAGACAAGAAAAGACAAAATCAATGAGCAAAACGCTACAGGGATTCTTACGTTTGGGAGTTTTTACGTTCAGGGGATCTTGCGTTTATGGCTTCTTACGCTCAAGGATTCTTGGGTTCAAGGGTTCATACGTTCAGGGGTTCTTAAATTCAGGTGGTGTTAGGTTCAGGGGTTCTAACATACAGGGTTTCTTACGTTCANAAATGGTCACATGAAGTGACGCACTAAATTGGCAATCAAGAATTAAAATGACCACAAGAGAAAAGTAAAAAGCAACTAAGGAAAATGATATTTCAAATATAAAGAGGACCGTGGAATTTACACGGGCAGGGGATGGCCAGAGATGGGGGAAATAAGGAGTGACTGTTCCGTCTGGCCACAGGGAGGCCAAACGCTGTTTTAGCTAATAGAAAAAAAATAAATGTATTTACGCTGTATTAGCTAATAAAACAATGAGATACATTTTCCTTTGTTCCTGTCACTGTTTTTATAAGTCGTTTTGGAAGAGATTTGAATCCGATCAGAGACGGTTATTAAATAACATTGCTGGTTATTAAATGCGTTTGCTTGTCTGGCGCGTCTATTAGCTAAAACAGCGTTCGGGCTCCCTGTGGTCTGGCCCACTATGAGGTCATCGGAGGAGGAGGTAAGCAGTGTAACGTACAGTAATTACTTTATACGGGCTTTTTACGGTAGCTAGTTATTATTAGAACTCACCAAATTCCGCACGAGATCTCCTGAAAAGTTCTGATCCGCTGGTGTTATAAGGGTGTAAGCCACGCCCTTCTCACCTAGACAAGAAAAGACAAAATCAATGAGCAAAACGCTACAGGGATTCTTACGTTTGGGAGTTTTTACGTTCAGGGGATCTTGCGTTTATGGCTTCTTACGCTCAAGGATTCTTGGGTTCAAGGGTTCATACGTTCAGGGGTTCTTAAATTCAGGTGGTGTTAGGTTCAGGGGTTCTAACATACAGGGTTTCTTACGTTCAGGGGTTGTTATGCCCAGGAGTTCTTACCTTCAGGCATTCTGACGTTCAGGGGTTCTTAAATCAAGGGGTTCATGCGTTCAGGGGTTATTACATCCATGGGTTCTTACGTCCAGGTGTTCTCACATTCGGGGGTTCTTACTTTCAGGGGTCCTTACGTTCATAGGTTCTTACGTTCACGGGTTTTTACGTTCCAGGGATCTCTCGTTGAGGGATTCTTGCATACAGGGATTCTTACGTTCAGGGGTTCTTACGTTCACACCTTACAGGATTTTATCAACAAACTAAAAAGTTAGAATTAGCATTTTTTATGTCTCCTATTGAGTCTATGGGTGAATGTAATAAGTAATTACCCGCTCTTCCAGTTCGACCAATCCGGTGCGTGTGCGTGTGAATATCACGTGCTACATCATAGTTTATGACCGTTTTGATTGACGGGATGTCCAATCCACGAGCTGAAAATGGAGCATACATGGAATATTAGCAAGCTTAAACAACGAGAACGCTGACCTCCCAGACGACATGAATAGCAACTGGAAGTTCGACGTTTTGCTTGGTAAAGGTTTTTGTCTCGCACAACGTATCTGAATGCCTTTTGTATTAACTCCCACTGTACAAATTTGTCGAGCCAAAGCACTGAAAGAGAGAAAATGTCAGCTTCCGTTGCCATTTTTGACCTCCAGGGCCCGGTTCCTAGAAAGATGGTGAAGTTTAATCCAGGATTAAGCGAAGAGCATCTAACTCAAGCTTACAAAATACTTTTTAGCCTTTACTCTGAGACACAGTAATGATTTACATAAAATGTTTCTCTAAGTAATGCATAGGAAGGTAACCCTGGATTAGGGCTAATCAGCGTTCCAGGAACCGGACCCAGGATGTCAACATTCTAGTTGCTTAAGGTCCCCATTAACAGTCGTAAAATTAAGAACCGACTAATAGCGTGTGAAAATAAACTTCTCTGTGGGTAAAATAACTGGCTACGCATCCTACCTGCTACATCGGTTGCTACTAAGACTGGAACCTCCTGTCTCTTGAAAGCGTTGATGACTTTGTTTCTTTCAAACTGGTCCATGTCTCCGTGCAACAACAAAACTAAATGCGCGAGCAAAAAATAATGATTAAACATCATATAAAGTACTCAACCGTTCGTGTTTTGAGTACTTTATATGATGCTTAAGACTGGAACCTCCGGTCTCTTGAAAGCGTTGATGACTTTGTTTCTTTCAAACTGGTCGAAAAAAAGAGCATCGAAACAAGTTATAGCAGTGCTGATCACAAAGCGTTTTACACTTTACTGGTTTCTAATTAAGCTTGAAAACGTCATGATAAATCGAATTCATTCCCTTACAAGTTTGAGGGGGGCTTTTAATCGCATGTTTTCTTTTGGTTTGCAGATTGATAGCCCGCGAAAACAGACGTTTCTCCTCGCCCATCGCCACTGGAGGACGTTTCGCAAGGAGGAATTCTTATAAGCGAAAGTTCACGGTATGGTTGAAAGAAAATTTTCCAATATCGACAAGCAACAATCCATACTCAAAAGGTAAACTGATTAACTGATATCATCTTCGCATCTACTTATTTTATCTCAAATAACTGCCCTTTTACAGGAAACACCCGCTTATTAGCCTTAATTAACCACTTTCTTGCACATTGCCGCTTACCGTCAAAATCTTTAGTCTTCAATTTTGCTGCAAGCTCTTCGCTATCTGCCTTCTTGGTTACAAAGATGAGGACACTGCCAGCTGAAAGAAACAAAAAGAAAACAGAATCACAAATACTGAATTTCTATAGAGTGCTAGCCTAACAAAAGAGTTAACATTTCGTGACGCTATCTCTGATTTCCCTGCCAAATTAAGTCTGAGGAAAGAGGGCAGAAATTCCATACTGATGACGTGTCACTACCCACATCTGGTAGGTGCTCTGATTGGTCGTGCCGCAAGGGAAGTTTGCCTCAACCAATCAAAAGCACTACCGAGATCTGGGTAGTGACACGTTATCAGTATGGAATTTATGCGCTCGTTCCTCAAACGTCATTACTCGGGGAAACCAGTGATGGCGTCGCAAAATGGCGGCTCTTTTCTCAAGCAAATGAAATGAATAATTTGTCTCCACAAAAAAAATTGGCCAAAATTCTCATGTGTTCATAACGTATTTCGTTTGATTCAGCTTATAAAAGCATTTTGTCGCTGAGTTGAAAATGGTATCTAAAAAGGTTAGTGATACAATTTGGCAATAAACGTCTACAACTTTTCAAAATGCATGTCAGCCATCTAAACTGCAGCATGCCTTGGGATGAAAAGGCAAACAATTTTTGTTTTGTTTTGTTTTTTTTTTTTCCGTTATTTGAGAGAGAGGGTCACTGTGGACAGATATTATTTATCTAATCACAAATAAAAATATGACCCTGTGTTAGGAACGTGGCAACAACGCCAAACTTTTACGCCATTGGAGTCTCCCTCAATTTGATGTTTGACAAAATGTCAGACATCATCACGCATGGCTTGTTTCAAATTGGCGGCAAACGGCACCGAATTTCTTCAATTTTTGAGACGAACTTCGTACGAATCGGCTTTACGTTGAAAACTCAGAAAAGTGTCAGTAGACAAAAAGTCTCTCTCTGTTGTCACTGTCGTCACCGTATTCACTGTTGCAATGTTGTCACCGTTGTCACTGTTATCACTGTTGTCACCGTTCTCACTGTTGTCACTATTGTCACTGTAGTCACCGTTGTCAAGGTCGTCACAGTTGTCACTGTTGTCACCGTTGTCACCCTTCTCATTATTGTCACCATTGTCACTGTTGTCACAGCTGTCACTGTTGTCACAGTTGTAACTGTTGTTACCGTTGTCACTGTTGTCATTGTTGTCATTGTTGTCACGGTTGTCACTGTTGTTACAGTTGTCACCGTTGTCACTGTTGTCACCGTTGTTACCGTTGTAACCGCTGTCACTATTGTCACTGTTGTCACTGTTGTTACCGCTGTCACCATTGTCACCGTTGTCTCTGTTGTCACTGTTGTCACTAGTGTCACTGTTGTTACCGTTGTCACCCTTGTCCCGATTGTCACCGTTGTCACAGTTGTCACTGTTGTCACCAATGTCACTGTTGTCACCGTTGTAACCGTTGTCACTGTTGTCACCGTTGTCACTGTTTTTACTGTTGTCACTGTTGTCACCGTTGTCACCACTGTCACCCTTGTCATCGCTGTCACCATTGTCACTGTTGTTACAGTTGTCACTCTTGTCACCGTTGTCACTGTTGTCAAAGTTGTCATTGTTGTTACCGTTGTCACCGATGTCACCCTTGTCACCGTTGTCACTGTTGTAACTGTTGTAACTATTGTCACCGTTGTCACCGTTGTCACTGTTGTCAACGTTGCAACCGTATTCACCGTTGCAATGTTGTCACCGTTGTCACTATTGTCACCGTATTCACTTTTGCAATGTTGTTACCGTTGTCACTGTTGTCACGGTTGTCACCGTTGTCACCGTTCTCACCATTGTCCCCGTTGTCACCGTTGTCACCGTAGTCACCGTTGTCACTGTTGTCACCATAGTGACTGTTGTCACTGTTACCATGTTGTCACCGTTGTCACCGTTGTCAATGTTGTCACCGTTGTCACTGTTGTCACCATTGTCACTGTTGTCACCATTGTCATTGTTCTCACTGTTGTCAACCTTGTCACCGTTGTCACTGTTGTCACCATTGTCACTGTTGTCACCATTGACACTGTTGTCACTGTGGTCACCGTATTCACTGTTGCAATGTCGTCACCGTTGTCACTGTTGTCACTGTTGTCACCATTGTCACTGTTGTCACCGTTGTCACCATTGTCACTGTTGTCACACTTGTCACTGTTGTCACCCTTGTCACCATTATCACTCTTGTCAAAGTTGTCACCCTTGTCACTGTTGTCACCGTTGTGACTGTTGTCACCATTGTCACCATTTTCAGAGTAGTCACCGTTGTCACTATTGTCACCGTTGTGACTAATCTCACTGTTAATACTGTTGTCAATATTGTCACCGTTGTCATGGTGACAATGGTGACAACGGTTGTAAGTTGTCACCCTTGTCACCCTTGTCACTGTTGTCACCGTTGTCACCGTATTCACTGTTGCAATGTTGTCACTGTTGTCACTGTTGTCACCGTATTCACTGTTGCAATGTTGTCACCGTTGTCACGGTTGTCACCGTTGTCCCGTTGTGACTGTTGTCACTGTTGCCATGTTGTCACCGTTGTCACCATTGTCACTGTTGTCAATGTTGTCACCGTTGTGACTGTTGTGACTGTTGCCATGTTGTCACCGTTGTCACTGTTGTCACCGTTGTCACTGTTCTCACCATTGTCACTGTTGTCACCGTTGTCACTGTTGTAAGTGTTGTCACTGTTGTCACCGTTGTCACCGTTGTCACTGCTGTCACCATTGACACTGTTCCACTGTCATCACCGTATCTACTGTTCGATGTTGTCACCGTTGTCACTGTTGTCACCGTTGTCACCATTGTCACTGTTGTCACCCTTGTCACACTTGTCACTGTTGTCACTGTTGTTACCGCTGTCACCGTTGTCACTGTTTTCACTGTTGTAACTGTTGCAATGTTATGACTGTTGCCACCGTTGTCACCGTTTTCACTGTTGTTACCGTTGTCACTGTTGTCACTGTTTTTACTGTTGTCACTGTTGTCACCATTGTCACCCTTGTCATCGTTGTCACCATAGTCACTGTTGTCACAGTTGTCACTGTTCTCACCGTTGTCACTGTTATTACGCTTGTCATAGTGACAACAGTGAAAATGGTGACAACGGTTGTACCATTGTCACCGTTGTCACCCTTATCACCGTTGTCACTGTTGTAACTGTTGTCACTGTTGACACTGTTGTCACCGTTGTCACTGTTGTCACCGTATGCACTGTTGCAATGTTGTCACTGTTGTCACTGTTATCACTGTTGTCACGGTTATCACAATTGTCACCGTTGTCACCGTAGTCACCGTTGTCACTCTTGACACCGTTGTGACTGTTGTCACTGTTACCATGTTGTCACCGTTGTCAATGTTGTCACTGTTCTCACCGTTGTGACTGTTGTCACGGTTGCCATGTTGTCACCATTGTCACTTTTGTCACTGTTGTCACCATTGTCACCGTTGTCACTCTTGTTACCGCTGTCAACGTTGTCACTGTTTTCACTGTTGCAATGTTGTCACCGTTGTGACTGTTGTGACTGTTGCCATGTTGTCACCGTTGTCACTGTTGTCACCGTTGTCACTGTTGTCACCATTTAGTCTTCAATTTTGCTGCAAGCTCTTCGCTATCTGCCTTCTTGGTTACAAAGATGAGGACACTGCCAGCTGAAAGAAACAAAAAGAAAACAGAATCACAAATACTGAATTTCTATAGAGTGCTAGCCTAACAAAAGAGTTAACATTTCGTGACGCTATCTCTGATTTCCCTGCCAAATTAAGTCTGAGGAAAGAGGGCAGAAATTCCATACTGATGACGTGTCACTACCCACATCTGGTAGGTGCTCTGATTGGTCGTGCCGCAAGGGAAGTTTGCCTCAACCAATCAAAAGCACTACCGAGATCTGGGTAGTGACACGTTATCAGTATGGAATTTATGCGCTCGTTCCTCAAACGTCATTACTCGGGGAAACCAGTGATGGCGTCGCAAAATGGCGGCTCTTTTCTCAAGCAAATGAAATGAATAATTTGTCTCCACAAAAAAAATTGGCCAAAATTCTCATGTGTTCATAACGTATTTCGTTTGATTCAGCTTATAAAAGCATTTTGTCGCTGAGTTGAAAATGGTATCTAAAAAGGTTAGTGATACAATTTGGCAATAAACGTCTACAACTTTTCAAAATGCATGTCAGCCATCTAAACTGCAGCATGCCTTGGGATGAAAAGGCAAACAATTTTTGTTTTGTTTTGTTTTTTTTTTTTCCGTTATTTGAGAGAGAGGGTCACTGTGGACAGATATTATTTATCTAATCACAAATAAAAATATGACCCTGTGTTAGGAACGTGGCAACAACGCCAAACTTTTACGCCATTGGAGTCTCCCTCAATTTGATGTTTGACAAAATGTCAGACATCATCACGCATGGCTTGTTTCAAATTGGCGGCAAACGGCACCGAATTTCTTCAATTTTTGAGACGAACTTCGTACGAATCGGCTTTACGTTGAAAACTCAGAAAAGTGTCAGTAGACAAAAAGTCTCTCTCTGTTGTCACTGTCGTCACCGTATTCACTGTTGCAATGTTGTCACCGTTGTCACTGTTATCACTGTTGTCACCGTTCTCACTGTTGTCACTATTGTCACTGTAGTCACCGTTGTCAAGGTCGTCACAGTTGTCACTGTTGTCACCGTTGTCACCCTTCTCATTATTGTCACCATTGTCACTGTTGTCACAGCTGTCACTGTTGTCACAGTTGTAACTGTTGTTACCGTTGTCACTGTTGTCATTGTTGTCATTGTTGTCACGGTTGTCACTGTTGTTACAGTTGTCACCGTTGTCACTGTTGTCACCGTTGTTACCGTTGTAACCGCTGTCACTATTGTCACTGTTGTCACTGTTGTTACCGCTGTCACCATTGTCACCGTTGTCTCTGTTGTCACTGTTGTCACTAGTGTCACTGTTGTTACCGTTGTCACCCTTGTCCCGATTGTCACCGTTGTCACAGTTGTCACTGTTGTCACCAATGTCACTGTTGTCACCGTTGTAACCGTTGTCACTGTTGTCACCGTTGTCACTGTTTTTACTGTTGTCACTGTTGTCACCGTTGTCACCACTGTCACCCTTGTCATCGCTGTCACCATTGTCACTGTTGTTACAGTTGTCACTCTTGTCACCGTTGTCACTGTTGTCAAAGTTGTCATTGTTGTTACCGTTGTCACCGATGTCACCCTTGTCACCGTTGTCACTGTTGTAACTGTTGTAACTATTGTCACCGTTGTCACCGTTGTCACTGTTGTCAACGTTGCAACCGTATTCACCGTTGCAATGTTGTCACCGTTGTCACTATTGTCACCGTATTCACTTTTGCAATGTTGTTACCGTTGTCACTGTTGTCACGGTTGTCACCGTTGTCACCGTTCTCACCATTGTCCCCGTTGTCACCGTTGTCACCGTAGTCACCGTTGTCACTGTTGTCACCATAGTGACTGTTGTCACTGTTACCATGTTGTCACCGTTGTCACCGTTGTCAATGTTGTCACCGTTGTCACTGTTGTCACCATTGTCACTGTTGTCACCATTGTCATTGTTCTCACTGTTGTCAACCTTGTCACCGTTGTCACTGTTGTCACCATTGTCACTGTTGTCACCATTGACACTGTTGTCACTGTGGTCACCGTATTCACTGTTGCAATGTCGTCACCGTTGTCACTGTTGTCACTGTTGTCACCATTGTCACTGTTGTCACCGTTGTCACCATTGTCACTGTTGTCACACTTGTCACTGTTGTCACCCTTGTCACCATTATCACTCTTGTCAAAGTTGTCACCCTTGTCACTGTTGTCACCGTTGTGACTGTTGTCACCATTGTCACCATTTTCAGAGTAGTCACCGTTGTCACTATTGTCACCGTTGTGACTAATCTCACTGTTAATACTGTTGTCAATATTGTCACCGTTGTCATGGTGACAATGGTGACAACGGTTGTAAGTTGTCACCCTTGTCACCCTTGTCACTGTTGTCACCGTTGTCACCGTATTCACTGTTGCAATGTTGTCACTGTTGTCACTGTTGTCACCGTATTCACTGTTGCAATGTTGTCACCGTTGTCACGGTTGTCACCGTTGTCCCGTTGTGACTGTTGTCACTGTTGCCATGTTGTCACCGTTGTCACCATTGTCACTGTTGTCAATGTTGTCACCGTTGTGACTGTTGTGACTGTTGCCATGTTGTCACCGTTGTCACTGTTGTCACCGTTGTCACTGTTCTCACCATTGTCACTGTTGTCACCGTTGTCACTGTTGTAAGTGTTGTCACTGTTGTCACCGTTGTCACCGTTGTCACTGCTGTCACCATTGACACTGTTCCACTGTCATCACCGTATCTACTGTTCGATGTTGTCACCGTTGTCACTGTTGTCACCGTTGTCACCATTGTCACTGTTGTCACCCTTGTCACACTTGTCACTGTTGTCACTGTTGTTACCGCTGTCACCGTTGTCACTGTTTTCACTGTTGTAACTGTTGCAATGTTATGACTGTTGCCACCGTTGTCACCGTTTTCACTGTTGTTACCGTTGTCACTGTTGTCACTGTTTTTACTGTTGTCACTGTTGTCACCATTGTCACCCTTGTCATCGTTGTCACCATAGTCACTGTTGTCACAGTTGTCACTGTTCTCACCGTTGTCACTGTTATTACGCTTGTCATAGTGACAACAGTGAAAATGGTGACAACGGTTGTACCATTGTCACCGTTGTCACCCTTATCACCGTTGTCACTGTTGTAACTGTTGTCACTGTTGACACTGTTGTCACCGTTGTCACTGTTGTCACCGTATGCACTGTTGCAATGTTGTCACTGTTGTCACTGTTATCACTGTTGTCACGGTTATCACAATTGTCACCGTTGTCACCGTAGTCACCGTTGTCACTCTTGACACCGTTGTGACTGTTGTCACTGTTACCATGTTGTCACCGTTGTCAATGTTGTCACTGTTCTCACCGTTGTGACTGTTGTCACGGTTGCCATGTTGTCACCATTGTCACTTTTGTCACTGTTGTCACCATTGTCACCGTTGTCACTCTTGTTACCGCTGTCAACGTTGTCACTGTTTTCACTGTTGCAATGTTGTCACCGTTGTGACTGTTGTGACTGTTGCCATGTTGTCACCGTTGTCACTGTTGTCACCGTTGTCACTGTTCTCACCATTGTCACTGTTGTCACCGTTGTCACTGTTGTAAGTGTTGTCACTGTTGTCACCGTTGTCACCGTTGTCACTGCTGTCACCATTGACACTGTTCCACTGTCATCACCGTATCTACTGTTCGATGTTGTCACCGTTGTCACTGTTGTCACGGTTATCACCGTTGTCCCCGTTGTCACCATTGTCACCGTTGTCACCGTTGTCACCGTTGTCACCGTTGTCACCGTAGTCACCGTTGTCACTCTTGTCACCGTTGTGACTGTTGTCACTGTTACGATGTTGTCACCGTTGTGACTGTTGTCACCGTTGACACTGTTGTCACCATTGTCACTGTTGTGACCATTGTGAACGTTGTCACTGTTGTCACCGTTGTCACTGTTATCACTGTTTTCACCGTTGTCACTGTTGTGACCGTTGTCACTGTTGTCAATGTTCTCACAGTTTTCACCGTTCTCACTGTTGTCACTTTTGTCACCATTATCACCATATTCACTGTTGTCACAGTTGTCACTGTTGTCACCGTTGTAACCTTTGTCACTTTTGTCACTTTTGTCATTGTTGTCACCATAGTCAGTGTTGTCACCGTTGTGACCGGTGTCACTGTTGTGACCGTTGTCACTGTTGTCACCGTTGTCAAAGTTGTCACCATTTTCACTGTTGCCACCGTTGTCACGTTGTCACTGTTGTCACTGTTGTCACCGTTGTCACCGTTGTCACCGTAGTCACCGTTGTCACTCGTCAGCGTTGTGAATGTTGTCACTGTTACCATGTTGTCACCGTTGTCAATGTTGTCACCGATGTCACAGCTGTCACCGTTGTGACTGTTGTCACTGTTGCCATGTTGTCACCATTGTCACTTTTGTCACTGTTGTCACTGTTGTCACTGTTGTCACCGTTGTCGCTGTTTTCACTGTTGTCACTGTTGCAATGTTGTGACTGTTGCCACCATTGTCACCGTTTTCACTGTTGTCACCGTTGTCACCGTTGTCACTGTTTTTACTGTTGTCACTGTTGTCACCATTCTCACCCTTGTCATCGTTGTCACCATTGTCACTGTTGTCACAGTTGTCACTGTTGTCACCGTTGTCACAGTTGTCACCGTTGTCACTGTTAACACTTTTATCACTGTTGTCACGATTGTCATAGTGACAACAGTGAATGGTGAGGACGGTTGTACCATTGTCACCGTTGTCACCCTTGTCACCGTTGTCACTGTTGTAACTGTCTTCACTGTTGTCACTGTTGTCACCTTTGTCACCGTTCTCNCACTGTTGTGACCGTTGTCACTGTTGTCAATGTTCTCACAGTTTTCACCGTTCTCACTGTTGTCACTTTTGTCACCATTATCACCATATTCACTGTTGTCACAGTTGTCACTGTTGTCACCGTTGTAACCTTTGTCACTTTTGTCACTTTTGTCATTGTTGTCACCATAGTCAGTGTTGTCACCGTTGTGACCGGTGTCACTGTTGTGACCGTTGTCACTGTTGTCACCGTTGTCAAAGTTGTCACCATTTTCACTGTTGCCACCGTTGTCACGTTGTCACTGTTGTCACTGTTGTCACCGTTGTCACCGTTGTCACCGTAGTCACCGTTGTCACTCGTCAGCGTTGTGAATGTTGTCACTGTTACCATGTTGTCACCGTTGTCAATGTTGTCACCGATGTCACAGCTGTCACCGTTGTGACTGTTGTCACTGTTGCCATGTTGTCACCATTGTCACTTTTGTCACTGTTGTCACTGTTGTCACTGTTGTCACCGTTGTCGCTGTTTTCACTGTTGTCACTGTTGCAATGTTGTGACTGTTGCCACCATTGTCACCGTTTTCACTGTTGTCACCGTTGTCACCGTTGTCACTGTTTTTACTGTTGTCACTGTTGTCACCATTCTCACCCTTGTCATCGTTGTCACCATTGTCACTGTTGTCACAGTTGTCACTGTTGTCACCGTTGTCACAGTTGTCACCGTTGTCACTGTTAACACTTTTATCACTGTTGTCACGATTGTCATAGTGACAACAGTGAATGGTGAGGACGGTTGTACCATTGTCACCGTTGTCACCCTTGTCACCGTTGTCACTGTTGTAACTGTCTTCACTGTTGTCACTGTTGTCACCTTTGTCACCGTTCTCACCGTATTTACTTTTCCAATGTTTTCACCGTTGTCACTGTTTTCACCGTATTCACTGTTGCAATGTTTTCACCATTGTGACTGTTGTCACCCTTGTCACCGTTGTCACACTTGTCACCGTTGACACCGTTGTCACCATTGTCACCGTTGTCACTCTTATCACCGTTGTGACTGCTGTCACTGTTGCCATGTTGTCACCGTTGTCACTTTTGTGACTTTTGTTACCGTTGTCACAGTTGTCACTGTTGTCACTGTTGTCACCGTTCTCATCATTGTCACTGTTGTCACCCTTGTCACACTTGTCAAAGTTGTGACCGTTGTCACTGTTGTAACCGCTGTCAACGTTGTCACTGTTTTTACTGTTGTCACTGTTGCAATGTTGTCACCGTTGCCAATGTTGTGATTGTTGCCACCGTTGTCACCGTTTTCACTATTTTCACGGTTGTCACTGTTGTCACTGTTTTTACTGTTGTTACTGTTGTCACCATTGTCACCCCTCTCATCATTGTCACCATTGTCACTGTTCTCACAGTTGTCACTGTTGTCACCGTTGTCACCGTTGTCACTGTTGTCACTGTTGTCACCGTTGTCACTGTTAACACTGTTGTCACCGTTGTCACTGTTGTAATTATTGTCACTGTTGTCACTGTTGACACCGTTGTCACCGTATTCACTGTTGTAATGTTGTCACCGTTGTGACTGTTGCAATGTTGTCACCGTTGTCACTGTTGTCACGGTTGTCACCGTTGTCCCCGTTGTCAGCGTTGTCACCATTGTCACCGTAGTCACCGTTGTCACTCTTGTCACCGTTGTGACTGTTGTCACTGTTACCATGTTGTCACCGTTGTCACTGTTGTCACTGTTGTCACAGTTGACACTGTTCTCACCATTGTCACTGTTGTAACCATTGTAAACGTTGCCACTGTTCTCACCATTGTCACCGTTGTTACTGTTGTAACTGTTGTCAACATTGTCACGATTGTAACCGTTGTCACAGTAGTCACTGTTGCCATCGTTGTCACCGTTGTCACTGTTTTCACCGTTGTCACCGTTGTCTCACTGTTGTCACTTTTGTCACCATTATCACCATATTCACTGTTGTCACAGTTGTCACCGTTGTCACCGTTGTCACCTTTGTCACTGTTGTCACTTTTGTCACTGTTGTCACCATAGTCAGTATTGTCACCGTTGTGACCGGTGTCACTGTTGTGACCGTTGTCACTATTGTCATCGTTGTCACAGTTGTCACGTTGTCACTGTTGTCACTGTTTTCACCATTGTCACCATTCTCACCGTTGTCACCGTTGTCACCGTAGTCACCGTGGTCACTGTTGTCACCGTTGTGAATGTTGTCACTGTTACCATGTTGTCACCGTTGTCACTGTTGTCACCGTTGTGACTGTTGTAACTGTTGCCATGTTGTCACCGTTGTCACTTTTGTCACTGTTGTCACCGTTGTCACCGTTGTCGCTGTTTTCACTGTTTTCACTGTTGCAATATTGTGACTGTTTCCACTGTTGTCACCATTTTCACTGTTGTCACTGTTGTCACCATTGTCACCCTTGTCATCGTTGTTACCATTGTCACTGTTGTCACCGTTGTCACTGTTGTCACAGTTGTCACCGTTGTCACTGTTAACACTGTTGTCACTGTTGTCACGGTTGTCATAGTGACAACAGTAAATGGTGACAACGGTTGTACCATCGTCACCGTTGTCACCCTTGTCACCGTTGTCACTGTTGTAACTGTTATCACTGTTGTCACCGTTGTCACCGGTTGTCACCGTAATCACTGTTGTAATGTTGTCACCGTTGTCACTGTTGTCACCGTATTCACTGTTGCAATGTTGTCACCGTTGTCACTGTTGTCACCGTTGTCATTGTTAACACTGTTGTCACTGTTGTCACGGTTGTCACAGTGACAACAGTGACAACGGTGACAACGGTTGTACCATTGCCACCGTTGTCACCGTTGTCACTGTTGTAACTGTTATCACTGTTGTCACCGTATTCACTGTTGCAATGTTGTCACCGTTGTCACTGTAGCAATGTTGTCACCGTTGTCACTGTTGTCACCGTTGTCACTGTTGTCACGGTTGTTACCGTTGTCCCCGTTGTCACCAATTTCAGCGTTGTCACCATTGTCACCGTAGTCACTGTTGTCACTCTTGTCACTGTTACCATGATTGTTGTCACCGTTGTCACTGTTGTCACTGTTGTCACCGTTGACACTGTTGTCACCATTGTCATTGTTGTGACCATTGTGAACGTTGCCACTGTTGTCACCATTGTCACCGTTGTCACTTTTGTCACTGTTGTCAACATTGTCACGATTGTCACCGTTGTGACAGTAGTCACTGTTGCCAACGTTGTCACTCTTGTCACCATTGTCAATGTTTTCACTGTTTTCACCGTTGTCACCGTTGTCACTGTTGTCACTGTTTTCAAAGTTGTCACTGTTGTCAATGTTGTCACAGTTGTTACCGTTCTCACTGTTGTCACTTTTGTCACCATTATCACCATATTCACTGTTGTCACAGTTGTCACTGTTGTCACCCTTGTCACCTTTGTTACTGTTGTCACTTTTGTCACTGTTGTCATCATAGTCAGTGTTGTCACCGTTGTGACCGGTGTCACTGTTGTGACGGTTGTCACTGTTGTCACCGTTGTCACAGTTGTCACCATTTTTACCCGTGTCACCGTTGTCACATTGTCACTGTTGTAACTGTTGTCACTGTAGTCACTGTTGTCACAGTTGTCACTGTTGTCACTGTTGTCATCGTTGTCACCCTTCTCATCATTTTCACCATTGTCACTGTTGTCACAGGTGTCACTGTTGTCACCATTATCACTGTTGTCACTGTTGTCACAGTTGTCACTGTTGTTACTATTTTCACCGTTGTCACTGTTGTCATTGTTCTCACCGTTGTCACTGTTGTCACCATTGACACTGTTGTCACTGTCGTCACTGTATTCCCTGTTGCAATGTTGTCACCATTGTTGTGACTGCTGTCACTGTTGCCATGTTGTCACCGTTGTCACTGTTGTCACCGTTGTCACTGTTGTCACCATTGACACTGTTGTCACTGTCGTCACTGTATTCCCTGTTGCAATGTTGTCACCATTGTCACTGTTGTCACTGTTGTCACTGTAGTCACTGTTGTCACCGTTGTCACCGTTGTCACTGTTGTCACTGTAGTCACTGTTGTCACAGTTGTCACTGTTGTCACTGTTGTCATCGTTGTCACCCTTCTCATCATTTTCACCATTGTCACTGTTGTCACAGGTGTCACTGTTGTCACCATTATCACTGTTGTCACTGTTGTCACAGTTGTCACTGTTGTTACCATTTTCACCGTTGTCACTGTTGTCACCGTTGTTACCATTGTTACTGTTGTCACCGTTGTCACTGTTTTCATTGTTGTCACCGTTGTCACTGTTGTCACCATTGTCAATGTTGTCACCCTTGTCACTGTTGTAACTGTTGTCATTGTTGTCAACATTGTCTCGATTGTCACCATTGTCACAGTAGTCACTGTTGTCACCGTTGTCACTGTTATCACCGTTGTCACCGTTGTTACCGTTGTCACCATTGTCACCCTTGTCACCGTTGTAACTGTTCTCACCGTTGTCCGTGTTGTCAATGTTGTCACTGTTGTCACTTTTGTTACCATTATCACCATATTCGCCGTTGTCACAGTTGTCACTGTTGTCAGTGTTGTCACCGTTGTCACTGTTGTCACTTTTGTCACCGTTATCACCGTAGTCAGTGTTGTCACCATTGTGACTGTTGTCACTGTTGTGACCGTTGTCGCCGTTGTCACTGTTGTCACTATTGTCACCGTTGTCACCATTGTCACTGTTGTCACCGTTGTCAGCCTTGTCACGGTTGTAGCTGTTGTCACTGTCGTTACCGTTGTCGCCGTATTCACTGTTGCAATGTTGTCCCCAATGTCACTGTTGTCACCGTTGTCACCATTGTCACCGTTGTCACCGTTTTCACTGTAGTCACCGTTGTGACTGTTGTCACCGTTGTGACTGTTGCCATGTTGTCACCGTTGTCACTGTTGTCAATGCTGTCACCGTCGTCACCGTTGTGACTGTTGTCACTGTTGCCATGTTGTCACCGTTGTCACTGTTGTCACTGCTCTCACCGTTGTCACCATTGTCACTGTTTTCACTGTTGTCACTGTTGTCACCATTGTCACTGTTGTCACGGTTGTCACTGGTGTCACAGTTGTCACTGTTGTCACTGTTGTCACCGTTGTCACTGTTGTCACCATTGACAGTGTTGTCACTGTCGACACCGTATTCACTGTTGCAATGTTGTCACCATTGTTACTGTTGTCACTGTTGTCACTGTTGTCTCTGTTGTCACTGTTGTCACTGTAGTTACCGTTGTGACAGTTGTCACTGTTTTCACCGTTGTCACCCTTCTTATCATTGTCACCATTGTCACTATTGTCACCGTTGTCACTGTTGTCACCATTATCACTGTTGTCGCTGTTGTCACAGTTGTCACTGTTGTTACCGTTGTCACCGTTGTCACTGTTGTCATTGTTGTCACTGTTGTCACGGTTGTCACGGTTGTCACTGTTGTTACCGTTGTCACCGTTGTAACCGTTGTCACTATTGTCATTGTTGTCACTGTTGATACCGCTGTCACCGTTGTCACTGTTGTCACTGTTGTCACTGTTGTCACTAGTGCCACTGTTGTCACCGTTGTCACCGTTGTGACTGTTGTGACGGTTGCCATGTTGTCACCGTTGTCACTGTTATCACTGTGTCACTGTTGTCACCGTTGTCACTGTTGTCCTTATCTGTGATTACGGGAAATGTCCTTCCCGGAGAATGGTTTGACAGAAAACCAGAATTTATCAACGAAAATGAAAAAGAAAAAAGAAAACTGAAAAATCACAGTAACACGGATTGAACCCAGTCCTGCCGTCTCCGTACCTGATGTGAATGAAACCAAATGACTTGTCAGCCATGGCCATTTATTAGACGCAGCTGGTAATATCTCAACAATCTGCTGAACGTCTTCATTTGCCTGTAGGTTCCGTTGTCACCGTTTTCACTGTTGTCACCGTTGTCACTGTTGTCACCGTTGTCACCGTTGTCACTGTTTTCACTGTTGTCACTGTTGTCACCGTTGTCACCATTGTCACCCTTGTCATCGTTGTCACCATTGTCACTGTTGTTACCATTGTCACCGTTGTCACTGTTAACACCCTTGTCACCGCTGTCACTGTTGTAACTGTTGTAACTGTTGTCACTGTTGTCACCGTTGTCACCGTATTCACTGTTGCAATGTTGTCACCGTTGTCACTGTTGTCACTGTTGTCACCGTATTGACTGTTGTAATGTTGTCAAGTCTGTCGAGTTTGTTTTAATTCAAGCCTATTGCTATCCCTGTACCCTGTACCTTAAATCCTCTATTAAGCCCCCGGGAAGTTTATTTCAAACGCGTTTGAGGGGACGGGGGACTACCGCTAAATAGAGACGGAGGGCTTAACTTGAGAGAAGGGGGAGGGGGGGGCTTATTTAATTTAACAAAGATGATGGCATCAATTCCCCGTTAAAACAACCAAGAGTGTAAAGTGGAAAAACTCAAGTACAAGAAGTTGGCGGTCATAAAGCCGAGGATCAAAAACAAATCGAAACTTCCAGCTGGTGAATAAACCCAGGGGCGGATCCAGGATATTTTTTAGGAGGGGGTGCAATCGTCTCTTGCTCTACTTCACTGTTTTTACTGTTGTCACTGTTGTCACCGTTGTCACCGTTGTCATCGTTGTCACCATTGTCACTGTTGTCACAGTTGTCACGGTTGTCACCGTTGTCACCGTTGTCACTGTTGTCACTGTTTTCACAGTTGTCATTGTTCTTACCATTGTCACCGTTGTCACTGTTAACACCCTTGTCACCGTTGTCACTGTTGTAACTGTTGTCACTGTTGTCACCGTTGTCACTATTGTCACCGTATTCACTGTTGCAATATTGTCACCGTTGTCACCATTGTCACCGTTGTCACTGTTGTCACCGTTGTGACAATTGTCACTGTTGTCACCGTTGTCACTGTTATCACTGTTGTCACTGTTGTCACCATTGTCACAGTTGTGACCGTTGCCACTGTTGTCACCATTGTCACCATTGTCACTGTTGTCACTTTTGTCACCATTATCACCATATTCACCGTTGTCACAGTTGTCACCGTTGTCACTGTTGTCACTTTTGTCAATGTTCTCACCATAGTCAGTGTTGACACTGTTGTGACCGTTGTCACTGTTGTGACCGTTGTCACCATTGTCACCGTTTTCAATGTTTTCACTGTTGTCACTATTGCAATGTTGTCACCGTTGTCACTGTTGTGACTGTTGCCACCGTTGTCACCGTTTTCACTGTTGTCACTGTTGTCACCGATGTCACTGTTGTCACCGTCGTCAATGTTGTCACTGTTTTTACTGTTGTCACTGTTGTCACCGTAGCACCATTGTCACCCTTGTCATCGTTGTCACCATTGTCACCGTTGTCACTGTTGTAACTGTCGTCACTGTTGTCACCGTTGTCACTGCTGTCAATGTTCTCACCGTTGTCACTGTTGTCACTGTTGCCATGTTGTCACCGTTGTCACTGTTGTCACCGTATTCACTGTTGCAATGTTGTCACCGTTGTCACTGTTGTCACCGTTGTCACTGTTGTCACTGTAGTCACCGTTGTCACAGTTGTCACAGTTGTCACTGTTGTCACCGTTGTCACCCTTCTCATCATTGTCACCATTGTCACTGTTGTCACAGTTGTAAATCTTGTCACCATTATCACTGTTGTCACTGTTGTCACAGTTATAACTGTTGTTACCGTTCTCATTGTTGTCCCTGTTGTCATTGTTGTCACGGTTGTCACTGTTGTCACCGTTGTCACCGTTGTCACCCTTGTCACTGTTGTCACTGTTGACACTGTTGTTACCATTGTCACCGTTGTTACCGTTGTCACCTTTGTAACCGTTGTCACTATTGTCACTGTTGTTACCGCTGTCACCGTTGTCACTAATGTCACTGTTGTTACCGTTTCCACCGTTGTCACGATTGTCACCGTTGTCACAGTTGTCACTGTTGTCACCGTTGTCAATGTTGTCACTGTTGTCACTAGTGTCACTGTTGTTACCGTTGTCACCGTTGTAACGATTGTCACCGTTGTCACAGTTGTCACTGTTGTCACCGTTGTCAATGTTGTCACCGTTGTACCGTTTTCACTGTTGTCACCGTTGTCACCGTTTTCACTGTTGTCACCGTTGTCACTGTTGTCACCGTTGTCACCGTTGTCACTGTTTTCACTGTTGTCACTGTTGTCACCGTTGTCACCATTGTCACCCTTGTCATCGTTGTCACCATTGTCACTGTTGTTACCATTGTCACCGTTGTCACTGTTAACACCCTTGTCACCGCTGTCACTGTTGTAACTGTTGTAACTGTTGTCACTGTTGTCACCGTTGTCACCGTATTCACTGTTGCAATGTTGTCACCGTTGTCACTGTTGTCACTGTTGTCACCGTATTGACTGTTGTAATGTTGTCAAGTCTGTCGAGTTTGTTTTAATTCAAGCCTATTGCTATCCCTGTACCCTGTACCTTAAATCCTCTATTAAGCCCCCGGGAAGTTTATTTCAAACGCGTTTGAGGGGACGGGGGACTACCGCTAAATAGAGACGGAGGGCTTAACTTGAGAGAAGGGGGAGGGGGGGGCTTATTTAATTTAACAAAGATGATGGCATCAATTCCCCGTTAAAACAACCAAGAGTGTAAAGTGGAAAAACTCAAGTACAAGAAGTTGGCGGTCATAAAGCCGAGGATCAAAAACAAATCGAAACTTCCAGCTGGTGAATAAACCCAGGGGCGGATCCAGGATATTTTTTAGGAGGGGGTGCACTCGTCTCTTGCTCTACTTCACTGTTTTTACTGTTGTCACTGTTGTCACCGTTGTCACCGTTGTCACCCTTGTCATCGTTGTCACCATTGTCACTGTTGTCACAGTTGTCACTGTTGTCAACGTTGTCACCGTTGTCACTGTTGTCACAGTTGTCATTGTTGTTACCATTGTCACCGTTGTCACTGTTAACACCCTTGTCACCGTTGTCACTGTTGTAACTGTTGTCACCGTTGTAACTGTTGTCACCGTTGTCACTGTTGTCACCGTTCTTACCGTATTCACTGTTGCAATGTTGTCACCGTTCTCACTGGTGTCACCGTTCTCACCGTATTTACTGTTGCAATGTTGTCAACGTTGTCACTGTTGTCACCGTTGTCACTGTTGTCACGGTTGTCACCGTTGTCAATGTAG